>JZLH01S0116279.1:877-16046 GCA_001188425.1 Eucidaris tribuloides | reverse complement strand
GTATATGTACATCATGGAGGATTATGTAGTCTTAGATTTTTTTTCTTTTTTTACTTTAAAAAATTGTTAGATTATGCCTAAATATGCTAAAATCATGTTAACTGTACTCATGTGTGTCTCTTTTGTGCAAACTTTGCTTGTACATCTCTCAACGTTTGGAAGTGTTATGCATGTAGGCCCTACGTAATTTCGCGATGCTTTGAGATAATGTATTCACTCAAGTCGTGAAGAAAGAGAAGGAGCAGTAAGAAAACAATGCGCTATTGCGCTGTACTGTATACATAAACAAGGCTTTTTTTGTTTCTCTCCACGATAAGTCATTAATAACAATAGCACGTGTGTACACAGGTAATTATGTACAGCTGCTGATGGGCTGTTGCGCGCGAACTTGATAACTGAACATGCATTGCGTCCGTGACTCCGGGATTCAATTTCATGTCCAAACATGGCCTGATGTTGGCTTGAACTACCAGTTCCTTTTTTCTTCGATTGTTGTCAATCCTGGTGCAAGCCATTTTGCATTTTTGTGGTCATATAACCGAACACTTGCGTAGGTAATATGTTTTCGTTGCCATATTAATTCAAGTGGTGTGACGTGATGGTAACTTCGTACTTTTTTTGTACATGAACAACAACCACCCACAACACCAAGGATACAGAAGACAAATCAAGTAGTTCATAGCAACTCAAAGAGACTATCACTATCAATGGACACTCGATTTATGACTTGTCATTTTCCAAAAGAAACCTGAGTACATGGTTGACTTGACCCCGGTACGATCGTTCCTACACATTTTACATGTCTATGTAATAATCATACCATTGTTAAAGGGAATTGTGGTATTACGTGTATTACCATGGACCTGGTCCATGGTAATACCATGGACCATGTGTGTATGCATGGAGTAGCTCTTCTACCTCCATGAAGCAGCAGAGCATGGAGGTAGACTCCATGGGCAGAGCAATGACTATTAAAGTGATAGGCTAATATTGTGGAGCTTCAATTTTAAAAAATGTCAAATTTTGATATCTGAACTAAATAGTAGTGTTCATATGGACAAATAAACACCCTAGAATGAAAAAAAGTTTGGAAAGTTACACTGCCAATGGCAAGTTATGCATGATTAAACAATTAAAACTCGGGGCGAGTTTGAATAACCTAGGTGTACACACAGTAAGTCTATGGGAGAAAATGGGCAGCTGAATCCGATCAACTTACGATTTTCACTTTTTTAAAGCACTAAATAATCATTTTGAAATACAATTTTTCAGGGCGTCATTTTTAGACCTTATCAAAGACCATGGTAGCATGGGAAATCATGGAGCTCAGATTTTTTTTTTAACTGTGGTAAATGTTAGCCAATACCTTTAATATTTTCACATAAGAGGTGTCACTTTGATTTATGTATTCCCTATAATACGAAATTACTCTAAGATTAAAGTTCGACATGAATATATGGTGGCTCATTATTTCCACAACCAAATTAAAATGGTCATTTTTATCTCTGTTCGCGGAACATCACTGAAGGCCCTCTCTAAATATGTACAAAAGGGACGAACCTTTGCCACGCTTCCGCACTTGTTTGTGTGATTTGTAATAGCCTGTTGAATAAATAAGGGGGTCTAATGTTCTAATTCTATCACAGAACTTCATCAAAGGTAAACCGACCATACACGATTGAAATAAACTATTCAGGTATACCGCTTACAACCAAACGCACTGTACGGACTGAAGGACTTGCAAAGTGGTATACAAAAGAGAGTAGACAAAAGCGGGATTAAAACGTGTGCGGAGGTAGAGAAAGAAGTGTGAAAAACACGGGTGATAAAAGAATTAGGAACAATAAATCAAAACGGTGCACAACCTTATTTCGTTTAAGGCTGATATCCTTTTATCTGTAAGGAGATGTAACTTGCCGACAATACTTTTGAAAAGAGCTTTTTATAGTTATTTGCTATCTATCTTACTATCCGTAAATGTTGAATACATCGAAAATACTCGTGAAACTACCAATTATCTGAAAAACTAACACAAGCATTGGCGGTAGAACGCGAAGAGGCTTGTAAGATTAGCCCCATCTTAGAAAATTGTACGAGGAATCGAATATCAGACCCCCTCCCCCTCCCCCATAAAAACAGGGCAAGTTTGTATCTGATGGAGTTTTAAAAATGTTGAGTTGGGAATGGATTAAAAGCTAAATGTTCGTTTGCTTTGGGGTTCACTCTTTTCTTTACACTTAAATGACCGTAACATGATTTGAGGAACTCGAGAAGTAAACATTGCCTAAATAACCAAATTACTTGAAACACATACCGATATAAACCCTAATCTCATTGTATATCCAGGCTGGGAGAATTTGTCTTGAATATGTTTACTTAGAGGGAAAACACCTTTTTTTATAAGTATTTAATTCAAGTGATAAGCTAACATTGTGGAACTTCAATTTAAAAAATTGTCAAACTTTGATAATCTGGGCTACATAGTAGTGTTCAAGTTGACAAATAAACACCCTAGAATACAAAAGTTTGGAAATTTATGCTGTCACTGACAAAATATAAGTGAATAAACAATTAATACTCGGGGCGAGTAAAAAAAATAGCCTAGATCTACACACAGTATACGTCTATGGGAGGAACTGGCACTGGGCAGATGAATCCGGTCAACTTACGATTTTCACTTTTTTAAAGCACTAAATCATCATTTTGAAATACAATTTTTTTTCAGGGCTTCATTTTTAGACCTTATCAAAAACACTTGGAGCGTGGAGGATTATGTAGCTCACATTTTTTAACTGTGGTAAATCTTAGCCAGTTAGCCAGTGGCTTTAAAGGATGACCCTGATAGAAATTCAACCTATAGAAAGATACACAAAAAACTTGAACGTCACAGCAGTTTCTGGTGATACATTAATTGTACAACAAAGACGAAATGTTGAGCGTGACATTTTTACAAAAAGAAAAAAGAAAAACATAACACCTGAACAGTATACTTGATTCTTGTACAACTGTCCCTATAAGTTTAAGACTTCTTCTCATCTTGTCATTTCCCTTTAAGGGATAGCTATAGCCATAGGCCTCGAATTTTACGTTACACTTTGAGTTACTAGGTCATGAACTTCTTCGGACGACAAACAAGATACAGGCATAAAGTATAAATTTACAAGATACCCTTAAAACATAAGGGTGCCTTGTAAGTTTGTTCATATTTAATGACTCTGTCATGCAACTTTATGCAAGTGGGTTTTTTGCACCTCAATTCGATATTACGCATAAAAATTATGAAGGGCATTATCAACAAAGAAATAAAACAAAACGCGTCATATTATACAGAATATTAAAAGTGAAGAACGTAGATGAGGAAGATTTAAAATATTAGGTTATTATTAGAATTAAGTAAAACGGTTTGTATAATGCATATTACCTTTTCAGTCTTGTTTTTATGTTGAAAATGTTGTGCTTACGTAAAAAGCAGAAATAAAACTCTTCCATTTTAAATAGATACCTGTTTCTAGGCGATTTGTATTTTGATGCCTATTGTTGTTGATTGTGTTGGGTTCTTGAATTTGAATGTCGTTCTGCACGTAAGATTCTCAGAACTTTGGAAATTTCATACACGTATACTTCTCCTGAAACAATAGGAAAAGCTGATATGTATGCTGGTATAGAGGTCTTTTCAAACAAGCTCATAATTTTAATGAATTAGCCATATGGGCAATTCCGCGAAAAATGTTACCCGGGCTCAAAATCATGAAATCTGTAATAATTCAAAAAATATATGTGCTACAGTGATAGATTTAGTATCACACAATAGAACGCATCAAACTCTTAAATTTGAGGGGTATTTGAATACATTTGAAGTATATTTAGACATACTTTTTCTCAAAAAACCCATTTTCTTGCAAAATTTTCTTATCATTTTTGAAAAACACACAATCTTTGAGTCTCATTATTTCACATTCAACAGCACTTCAGAATTATTCCATGGTAGTTTTTAGTTAATAAAGGACCAAAAATGACTAATATTAACTTTATATTAGTTATCCAATGGTTTTTAGTATAAATAAAAGGACCTAAAAAAGTGGTCCGAGGTGTAATGTCCGTAACGTTAAAATTGTAATGTCCGTAACGCAACATTTATGGTCCTGTATGGGATATACTGAATCTGTTGTACCTAATTGTCATCCTACAACTTAAACAGGTCCTTAGCACCCATTTCAGAAGAAAATTGGCTTCACTTCATGCTTAAGCTAACAAAATTTTTTGACAAATGCGTTAGTAGGTGAAAAGTCTTGTCCAAAAAAATGTAATGTCCGTAACGGCAAGCAGTATGTGTGATAACTTCCAAACGATAAACAGAAACTAATTCAAATTTAAACTGTCAACACTTCAGGGTGACTTGTGTGAGATTACCACAAAAGGGTTCAGAATGATAATGATGATGTCTAGAAATAAGCCCCCAAAGTTGCAAAAAAGTGTCTGAATGTAATGTCCGTAACGCTGGAATTGCCCATATGCCCTATCAAGCTGTTGCCGGAAGTGTATTACGAGTCTGCGGGGACCTGCTCATTTTCAAAGTCACGAGTCCTTTTTATCCTATAAACCTCGTAACAATGACATAAATAACGAGTCAATATACAGAAATACAATTCAGAAAACATTTGATATGATGCAAAGTAAAGTAATTTGTTGTTGTAAAATTATAATGTACCAGAAATAAATATATGAAGTATTTATATGACCGAAATATAACTTGAATTATGTACTTGCAGAAGGACGTGATTTGTTTACGAAAATTCGTGCATTTGTTTGTTTGTTTGTGGTTTTCCACGCAAATATAAACAAACCGCTAGACTTTCTTTTATCTACCTTACATAATTGTTTGATTGTTTTCATTTGCAGTCTAACCCAATCAAATGATTCATATTTGTAAATAATATGTCCATCTAAAGCGAATGTGTGACAAAATAGCAAAATATGTCATATTTGCATTTTTTCACACACTCAGCCAGTCAACTAAAAACATATGATACTACATTCATATGTAACATAAACCAGGATTTTTATACGGGCGATTTTTGTATGTTGAAATTGTTTCATTTTTGCACATAAAATAGTTTAGCAGGGATACGTGTGTAGCCAAAATATTGTTAGGGCTGTAGGCAGCATCCCGTTTATTTCGTAATTCCAAGTAAGTCCAAATAGTTGCAATACATCCATGATGAAGTAATTTACTCATTATAAAGCGTTTCATTATTATCATTGAAGTCAATATGAAACATTAATTTCGTCAGCGTTTTTTCCTTGTTATACTACATTTTTGTCGTTCGAAGTATAGATGGGGCTCATTTTTTGTCACCAGCTTGGAAAGAAGTTAAATCATGTTATTTCTTAGTACTTCAGTGTGTGTAAAGGTGAGAAATAGTACTGATTGGTTCACGGTTTCTTTTTCTTGGGACGAAAAGGATAAATGTATTGACCCACAAGCGTGTTCAACGTGCGTCTAGAGCGGAACCGATAAATTTACCCCAACCACAACAGAATAACATTGGATGTCCGTGATTCATGGCAACCGCAACTCCTCGATCGATTTAACAGACGACTGTTTTACATTTTATCTTTAATTTCACCAGCTCGTTTGAGGGAAAAATGTGTATAATGTTGTCACCATGGAAGTAAACATAGATAAGTTGTAAGTGCATTTTAGAATTGTTCGAGTTAAATGGCAAAATTTAACAATGCTTTAAGTTTTAAAAATTCTGATCTACAGAGCAGGTTTGGGTGTTAATTCCAGAATAATGGTCTGGCAGGCAGACTATTACATTAAATGCTTTTAAAAAGAAAAAACAATCAATGAGCAACCACTCCAGTTTTCCCCCATTTCTTCACAGTAGAGTAAGTCACATGATATTAATCTGAGTATGTTACGCAAGTGACAGCATAACTGTCGAAATTTTTGTGTTGTATGATGTTTATCTGTCCATTCAAACACTGTCATGTAGGTCAGATTTCGAAGTTTGACGTTTTTACATGATGCTTCCACAATGTTAAATAGTGCATGTCTTTAAAAGTAGTACATTGCTTTTAGTATGCACATAATTTTTGAATAATTTCACATGTACACCCCTTATTCCATAAAAATGTAACTTCGTAAATAAAATTTCCTGATCAATACAAGTAAAAACCTTCTAATGTCTATAAATAGTTTAAATAAAGTTTCTCTTTATTCAAAAGCCTTATCTAGGTTAAGTGTTTCCCCCTCTAAAACCAAACTGTTTGTTATACAAACTGTTATTTCGATCTATATACATTTTTTTTCTAAGAACAAATTGAAAAACATTTAAATAATGATATTGGACGATAATTTGTAAAACCATTTTAGGACCACTACAGGGATTTGCTTTGAAGCATGACAACAGTTTGAAACGATTTGGCATGGAAAACAATGTTTAGAACAAGTTCTTTCGCGCTAGCGGTTATAGGCCTACCATGGCAACGCATTGTCAGCCATACGCATATACATATCCCACACAACTTAACTTCAAGGTCACGGTGTGTACCAAGTTGCATTTGAATCGCTTGAAGTCTGGGGAAGTGGTTTGGGCCACAATGTATTTTTTTTGCAATGACCAACGGAAAATCGGAAGGGATGACAACCGCGTTGCCTAGTGTACAGTGTACATGCATTTCTCCTCAAAACGGAGAGAATGTAAACGATGGTCTATGCAATGATTATGAAAATGTTAACAAATTCAGCACAGACTTGCGTACCACATTGGTATCGGCGGGGTTGTGTCCAATGAACACTCTAAGAAAAGGGGGTTCGCAAAGGGCCTCAATTTTGTCACAATAGCATCATATAGCAACAAAAGTTGTGGTGCTAATCAGAACCATTTTGACGTAAGAAAGGTTCATAATTATGAGCACTATTACTTCCGAAATGGTGCTATTGAACCTTTAGTTGGCCCAAAGGTGCTGCACCTCAAAATGATTCTGCTGAAAGGGTCCTGATGATGTGACAAAATGGTTTTGAACCGAACCTTTTTTCTCAGAGTGTATACATGTACTACATAATGTCTTTAACTATACACAATATAACAACAGTTCAATATTGTTGGGTCTATCGCTTGACGACTAGTACTTCGTGTTGCGCAATCAGAGGGTCTCATTGGTCAAGCGACGAGTTATGCACTTGGCTCTCGTTCCTACGGAAATTTGTTAAAATATCACGATCGTGTTGTTCTTGAAGATTAATTGAGGACCCTGGCCCTGGCCATGAGCATGAGCAGGGCATCATCACGTGGAAGCTGGACCCTCTTCCATGCAAATCCCATGAGTACGTCGCGTGATACCTTTCTCCCACACATTCCCCGGGGATTTCCTGTATTGACTAGTTACGTAAGATGAAAGTGCAAGGTCGAGTTACGTCCATGGGTAAATTTAGCATCCTGCTTTACCCTTCCCGTAGGTCTATGATAAGATGGGAGCGATGTGCTATCATGAGGGTGGAAAATCTCCCTGCTAGTGTCATGCAAGGAGTCAATGACCGAATTTTGTTGTATTTATTGGTTCACTCTTCATCGTGAGAGTTTTGTAATTAACCTCAAGAAAATAGTTTTGAAAGGTGTGTGTTTGTGAATAATGATTATCACTATGTAATACATAAACATTTCTATAGTGCTGGCCCTTGGAGGTTGGACTAGGCTAAGCACTTGTTGAGACATTGTGTAAGTGTTTGCCAAGGCAGATCATCTCTTTTGCTTGCCTAAAAATTAACATTGTGTAAATACACTGGCATATAAAAGAAAATACCATCTGAGAATCTGTAGCAAAGTATAGGAGCAAGAAACCCAGTGTAACTAAAATTATAGAAACCGTTAGACTCTGATCTGAATTTTTGTCTTGCATTTTTGTGCATTTTTCAAATTCCAGGTAATTACTGATCCCCATATTTCACAGACGTTTTTTTCATTAAAGGCACTGTATAACAATGTTTCCAGTTTAAAAAATCTGAGCTTAATGATTCCCCGTGCTACTAGTGTCTTTGATACGGTCTAAAAATGAAGCCCTGAAAAAATTGCAGTGTAAAACAAACATTAAGTGCTTTAAAAAAGTGAAAATCATTGAGAGACCATTCTAGCTTTTCTCCATAGACTGCTGTGTTGCAGAATTTCCTATCGCCCGATATAAAATTAATGTGCCAATTTGTATAGTGACAGCATAACTGTCCAAACTTTTGTGTTCTAGAGTGTTTCTTTGTCCATTCAAAAACTGTCAGATATGTCAGATAGCAAAGTTCGACATTTTTTTAAACGGGTCTTCCACAGTGTGATATAGTGTCTTTAATTGCCTGAGGGCATGGGTGATATTTTCCTGTTCTTCGGGAAGGAGTGCAAATAAGATTCACTGCCTTTAACCAACTCCCTGCTTTAACACTTCTCCTGTCATGCATGGAGCTGAGTCAAAATGTGTTCGTTTGTTGATTGTTGTCAGTTTTTATCGGGAAAGTTTTGTAAACTCAAGAAAATAGTTTTGAAAGGTGTGTGCTTGTGAACAATGATTATCGTTATGTAATAAATAAACATTTCATAATCTACGGTGAGGTTGGGCTGGGCTAAGAACTTGTGGCATCGTGCAAGCAGTTTGCCAAATTCTTTGATGGCTTTTACGCTTATAACTACAGGCACAACTGAAGTAGGGCTGAACAGTCGATCGATTATACCGTTGATGTTTATATATTTTGTTATGTACATTCTAAACGAAAACCTTATTTCCACATTTAAAAGGGCAGAGAACTGATCATATTTTTACAACACAACCTTTTAATCCAGCTGGATTCAACATTTATAGTGTCAGATCCAGTTGGTTAAACAGTTAAATACAACATTGAGAAAGTGTGGTCACTCCTTGGCCCTTTTAACCCTATTTTAACTGGGCTATTTCAGACCAGGTTTTTACTGGGGGGGGGGGTCAATTTGACCCGGCTTCAGATCTCGGCCGCCGATCGCGCGATCGCCACGAAAATTTGCATGCGCATCTAGCAAGATTGCATGCGCATCCAGCAGGATGTAAACTATACGACTGTATAGTAAAATTTTCAAAAAATTAATTGTTTCTATTTTTTAAGTAATTAATTATGCAAATAAGTGCATGAAGTCATGTTTTCGCCTATAACTCACATATAATAGCTAGTAGAATACTAATTTTGGTGAAAATATTCATTCTGACATTTCTCACAATTATCTACAAAAATTTTTGCCAAATTGGAATTAATTTCTTATGTATTTTATTGTTTTGTGAATTTCTTATGTATTTCTATGTTTTTTCGACCTTTTGTTTTCTATTGTTTTTTCAATGAAATTTGTTGGGGACACTTTTGCAATCATAAACAGCATAAAATTAATTCATTTCAACCAGTAAAAGCAAAAATAATCATGCATTTATGATTTTTGGCTGAAAACACAATTTCCATTGATTTTGTACACGAAATCACGTTTTTGAGCAATTTTTGGGTTGACATGCATGTATAAAAAGTCGCGCAGCGCCGTAACGGTACGTCCAATTTTCGCGAAAATGGTCTCTAAAGATGCGCAAGACTTGAAAGTAAAAAGTCAGTGAGCGACGCGATCAAAAAATTTTGCGCGGCGGCGTGGTCGCGAAATTCGTCGAGGGGGGGGGGTCAAATTATTCCCCAGTTAATATAGGGTTAATGTTGAGATAGTATTTTAATTTTGAGAGTGTACATGTAGTAGTATTTTTCTTTTGTATGTAGTAAATGTTATATTTGATTTTAAACGGGAATTAATACATAATAAAATACATTAACGGTTAGTGACATGATTGGAAACACTTGAAAATGCCTCAAGAACCAAATCAGCTGAAATACATACCAACTATACACCAGCTGGAGTAAATCTCCCAGCTTGAAGGATTTGTCTCTAATTTGTTTACTTAAGGAGAATCAAGCATGAACATACTAGTACTTTAATTTTATCGGGGCACGATAAAAATAGGACCTATAGATAGCCACACAGCAGGTTTGCCTGCCACAAGGGATATTGACATTAGTCATTTTAGAATGAGTGAACGTTTGACTACAAGATTTTCACAGGACAATCCTTGCATAGTTTACTTAATTCTAGGGTAGTTTCAGCCCAAGTTGAGGACTACCCCCAAACATGTCATTTACCTTTAACTTTGATATCTTATATTGCCGTTTAAGAAGAGGAGGACTAAGGGGACACATTATAGCGCTCACCCCGTGTCAACAGGTCAAAGATATCACGTAGAATAATGTGGGTACATGTAATACAAAATGAACTTCGGCGTTTATGAATCGGGTTTAGTGTCCAATCGATCTTTCTTCGGATGATTTTGCGGCTGGTGTCACTTTAGTAAACCAACAAGCGCTCGCTGACACGCGTATTTACGAATTGTCGCATTCAAGAGCATACAAATCCGCGCTTATTGTTCTTTACACAAACATACTGTATACAAGACCATTCGGGTGTCTCTTTGAACCAATTGAGAAAGGTGATATATAGAATTGTCACCCATGTGTTAACAAAGAATATATTGTCACCAAAACTGTAAAGGATAACTCATCGAATGGGTACTCTTACGACAGGTCTATATCCGCTTTGATGCCAAGTTTGTTATCAGACGGGTCGCGTTTCAATGTTGATTTACTGTGATAAGTCGTTCGTACGGTATCCTTACGATAATCTCTCGTGTCGCATGCAAAGGCGAAGAGATAATCCGATCCCCTCGAGAAAACGGGTATCACATTTTGAGGAAGTGTTGAAACAGGGAGGTGGAAAAGTCAGGATAGGGGCCGGGGTTTAGTGGCGGGATTAGGGTTTCTATTTCAGACCGGTTATGGGTCAGCGAGGGGTCATTTATCGCACCGTGACACAAGCTCAGATTTGGAGGATTATGGTTCCTCCTCCGTATGTTCACAGATGAAAATGTGGTTTTATCCAATGTATGTTTTCGCCTTGCAAGTTCTTGCCTTTTTCTTTATTTACAAAATCACGTTTTACAAAAAGATTTTTATCCTTCTACAAAATTCTGAAAGTGAATGTAACTGGTAAGTTGGTTGGTTGGTTTGGCCAACATGAAACCATGAACATGGTAAAGGCATTATTGGTGGGTGTCACCCCTATTCAACCACCCAAATTTTATGTGTGTGTGTGTGTGTGTGTGTGTGTGTGTGTGTGTGTGTGTGTGTGTGTGTGTGTGTGTGTGTGTGTGTGTGTGTGTGTGTGTGTGTGTGTTGTGTGTGTGTGTGTGTGTGTGTGTGTGTGTGTGTGTGTGTGTGTGTGTGTGTGTGTGTGTGTGTGTGTGTGTGTGTGTGTGTGTGTGTGTGTGTGTGTGTGTGTGTGTGTGTGTGTGTGTGTGTGTGTGTGTGTGTGTGTTTGTGTGTGTGTGTGTGTGTGTGTGTGTTGTGTGTGTGTGTGTGTGTGTGTGTGTCTGTCTGTCTGTCTGTTCCCATCCTTTCTACGGGTACTTTTCTGTTAGTATAATTTTCTTTGCAAATTATGATTTTAGACTTTATACACATATATTATAAATTGCTCGTTCTGAAATTGCCCATTTTTTTTTTTTAGAAATTACTGAAAATGTATTAATTTAGGGGTACCCGGACATTTCCCATAGTTAATGTACATACCGCAAGATTTTCTCCTATACTTAAAACATCACGATTTTTGACAGGGTTTCAAGATTAGACCTTATTAGAGATACTTATTGTATGGAAGAATGACGTATTTTTTTTTAACTAGAAACGCATGATCAGTTTCATGATATGCATGGAGCAACGAATTTATGTAGGCCTGTGGAATTTGATCGAAATGGTACAAACATAGCGTGCAAAAGTTGTTATAATAATCAGATCCATGACTACTAGTAATCCTGGCAATGAAGAGGAATAAAGTGTATATTTTTGCTAATTTATTCATTTTAAGAGTCGCCGTATTTCAACGCTCACGCATAAGCATATTGCTTTACATCTTACTGAGCTGCCGTGGCGTCACAACTGCACCTTGCGTTTTCCGTAACAAAATAATGGCGAATTATCACTTTTCATAAGACAGACGGTGGGTGGAGGTTAATCTACTTATCGTCTTTAGAACAATATCCGTCCAACTGGTCTTCCGATATTTAACGATCAGATTTTGTCGGTATGTGATAACTCTGTTGAAAACAGTCAGTGAAAATGCAACAAGTTTCATCTTCAATCACGCACGCACACACATACATTCATAATAATTATGTACATGTAAGCGCAGACATTGTTGTACAATTATTCTGACGGAGATGGTTGAGAAATGTAAAACAACAAACCTTTTTTCTGTATGGTGAAGATATTATGTAGCATTTTTTCAGAGAGATTCCCATTGTTATGTAAAATAATATTCACATAATTTCCTGTATACTGTCTTTTCCTTTAAATTAGTGGTCTTTGAAAAGTGGGGATGTTTGTAAAGACCCCTCCTCTCGGAAAAAGTGGGGTATGTGTCCCCATCCCACGAGATTCACGCCCGCGGTGTAGTTTTTATAAACCTGGTTAACAAATTAACTTACTGTCTGCGTTTGTCACCCAGTATACACCTACATGTCATATGAATGTGACAGTAAGCGGTAGATTACATCTCGGAGTAAAAAATGTATTTGAATCAGTTAACATGACCATAACTCCGAAATGGGTATTTCAAAAATAAAATAGCCACCTAATGAGTATAATATGGCTACAGTATGGTTATTGGGATTTTGTGAAACATGATTGATATAGAAGGAAACAAACCTACTGCAAGCACCCATGGGGGATATCCAGACAAAATGCTGGATGCCGATTATATCTCCATGCCATAATAGAACGAGGGGGAGGGGACATCGATGGATGACACTATAACAGGGGTTGACAATAGAAGAATTCTTTAAAGGTGTCACAGGTCCCGGGCACAGGTGCAATGTCCACATTTAACGATGACCAGTTTCCCGAACAATGACAATAACCTACAATTAGTCTAGATTCCACGCAAGCTGAATGCTGCACTCTGTACGAGGGGAGGCGCCAGGGGGCAAAAACCCGTGGCAAAAAAATGATTTTGCGAAAAGCAAAAAAAAAAAAAAATGGGGGGGGGAGGGGGTAATCAGTTCCGGAGGATCACTAATCTAAAGTGCAAATCGATGCGATGGTACCTTGGTACGTCTATGGCGGAAAATCTCAGGGGCGAAATGGTTTTTTTAAAAAACCCACTAAAAACTTCCTCAATTTGTGTACTTTGAAAATCGTAGGAGTCGCCCACCCCCAGCCCCCACCCCGTGACACCACCCCGACTCTGTAAAATCCATCGTTGGTCCAACCAAGGAGTTATTTTAGCTCGATTGGTCCAGCCGAGTTCTTCTAAGTTCTATATCCAACTTCTCTGGGAAGGGTTTCTGGTCTTGATTTAAAGTATCATTTAAACATGTTTATAGTTTTTAAAAACTGTTAAAGCTCGGTGACATGATTGGGGGAATTTAAAAATGCCTTACTGGTTGAAAGATATACCAGATATACACCAGCTGGAGTGGATCCCTGGCTGGAAGGATTTGTCTTGAGTTTGTTTACTTAAAAAAAATCAAGCATGAACAGGCCAGCACTTTAATTCTCTCGAGGCTCGTGAGAATTAAATCCCATACAAAGCTACACTACAGATTTGTCTGTCACAAGGCTTATTATGGACGTTATTTTACAATGAGTCAACTTTTGACTACAAAATTTTCACAGTAGAATCCTTTCACAGTTTACTTGATTCTAGAATAGTTTACCCCAAGTTGAGGACCAGTCCCAATAATGTCATTCATGTCTTCATGTTAGTGTCTCGGACACGGGTTACAAAAATAAAGCCCTGAAAAATTGCAATTCAAAACGATCATTGAAAATCAGTGAGCGACCATTTCAGACCCCCCCCCCCCACCCATAGACTAGTAATGTGTTATAGTTGTTTTATTTTTTACAATAGGACATTAATTCATGTGCCAATATTTGTCTGTTCATATTTTGCTAGTGACATCATGACTATCTAAATATTCATGTTCTGAGGTGTTTATTTGTAGGTCAGATATCAAAGTTAAACCATTTTAACAGGGACGCGCCGCTCGTAATCCATGTTTACGGGGTTTTTATTTTTTTACTTGCGCTTGCCCTATTGCAAGGCAGTGTGTAACACTGAACTCTTATGCTACGTTAGGTGTAGGATGTCAGTGGTGCGTAACAACAATCGTGGAGCTGCGAACAGAATTGCCGCTGAGGGTCAGTTGGGCTTAGTTCGCACTTTCTTCGGTGAATACGTGCTGCATAGGGAATTGCACACACAATTCGTGCGCGCCTCGTTTTCCGAAAGTATACGGGCATTCCGAATATTTCCCGAGTCGGGCCAGTTCAAACGTCACGACTTGCGACTTTACGGTCCCTTTAAATAGGGTTTCTTTAACTTGGTCAGCAGTCAGTTGTCATAAGTTCGTGTATAAATAACGTCTGGTAGCCCGACAATACAGTACGATGGAGGAATGATGACGATGCATGAAGGTGACGGTGGGTGGAGCACGGTATGTACAAAATGCACAGCGCTTCGTTTAAAGGCAAACTACAACAATGTTTCCAATTATAAATAGTCTGAGGTACACGATTTCTCATGTTTATAGCAGTGTCTCTGATAAGGTCTGAAACTGAAGACCTGAAAAAAATTGCAGTTCAAAATGATCATTAGGATAATGTGCTTTTGAATGAAAATGATCAAGCAATCACTCCAGTTTTTCCCCCATAGACTGCTGTGTTCCAGAATTTTCGTCAGCTGACAATAATTCATATGCCGATTTTTATCTGAACATATTTTGCTAGTGATAACATAGCTGTCTTAACTCTTGCGTTCCATGGTGTCCATTTAAACACCGCCATATGTGTCAGATAGCAAAGTTTGACATTTTTTTTAATGGGACTTCCACAATGAGTGTCTTTAAAATAACAAGGGTCAAGAGGGGGCGGTAATGGATTAAATGTGATATGTGGCGGACCAGGCATGTTCAAAAAGTAAATCGGTGAAAAACAATTAGCCCAATAAATTTTAGTACGATGACCACATCCACATGTGTTGGAAAGAACGCATCACAGACCAAAACATTACAG
>JZLH01S0116273.1:8909-22548 GCA_001188425.1 Eucidaris tribuloides | reverse complement strand
GAGACTAGAAAGAGGAAGCAATATATCTAAATATATGTCAAACAGTACAGACATTAAAACATATATATGAAACAACATCTGGCATCAACTCATTATCTGACTTCCTTAGATTCCTAATCACAAAAGCTGTAAAGTGCATGTCATCAATGAACATGCTTCTTGTTTATTTTAACCCTTTCAGTCTGTCCTTCTACTACTATGAATTCATGGCATAGTTTGCCTTTTTTTAAAGGCAGTGGATCTCAATGCAGAATAAATTTTGTTGTTCATCTCTGTATTATCAAATTAATGATAAATAGATCAAATGCTTGATCTGATATTTGATCTCATTTGCAAACATCCCCGCAGACCAGAAAAACAAGTACTTGTTTTGCCTGTGCTCATATGATGCACCACGCACTACCTCAGGGTACCATTGTACCCCGGTGTACCGCATTGTGCAGCGCCCTCTTGTGTCCAAAAAATGTATTTTCTTCAGTTATGATCACTGAAATCAGTGGTTATGATGCAGAACCTGCGCAAGAGCATGACAAAAAGGCATAAACTTACGAAAAATGGGTAAAAATGAAGCTAAATTTGTAATTTTCACATTTATTACATAACTTTTACATAATTTTGTAACCCAGGGTACCGTGCTAAAAAATAAATAAATAATTCAACAAAATGGTGGATTTCTGGTTGGTATCCCAGGGTACCATTTATGTCATCATGTAGTAAGACAGTAACAACCAAAGAAATTATTAAAGAGTGTTCCCACACACAAAATATACATTTTAAGAAAGCTTCCTTTACCCGCAATAATCTTTAAAAAAAATAGAAATTCATCAATATTTTATTCTGAATGGTGTTAAATTACAGATTTAACCACACAGTGCTAACTCTTAGCAGAGGTCGATCAAGTATCTGGTATTTTTTCTGCATGCTCTTTCTTCTAACTTACCAAATTTGATGGGAATGTGTTGACGTTTTCCGCAAAACGGACTCTCGGTGGTTTGGCTTTCAGTTTCTGTTTCTTGGTTGCGCTGAGGAAGGACGACTTTAATCCCGTCTTATCAATGTACGGCTGAATTACTGTCAGGTCAATCTCGTCTTTGGAGTACCTGGGAATTCAATCACAAACCAAATAGATAGAATAACAAATTATCTATTAAGATATCTATTACATTGGTAATTCAGATGAACATGTGATTTCATGATTTCTCCCATCAGTCCATGTTGTTGATTTAATGACATTTGCTCTGGCGACAATTTCTCCAACATAAACCACAAACGATTAACCTGAAGAAAAAACATTTAATCTTAAGCATAAAGATAACCTTACCATACCCTGATACAAAAACACACTACTACTTCTACAATAGCAACAATAATAACAACTACAACTCCTCCTCCTCCTTCTTCTAGTTCCTAATACTACTACTTCTTCTACTAAAACTAACTCTAATACTACTTCTTTTACTGCTATCAACAACAAACTACAAATAATTATCATCAAATAATTTTCTTTGCAATGTACTGTGATTCTAACTCTCTGTCACTGACAGCATTATAACTAATAACTGTCTAGAGCAATTGTCGTTGACAGAAGTTGGTGAACTACTCTCACCTTATTTTATCAATGATGTATTGCCTGTCACTATTCTTGACGTCTTCCCCATTTACTTTCAGAATCTCATCTCCTGGGAGTAGCTTTCCGACTGATGGTCCCCCTGCAAAGAAAATTAGAAATTGAAGAAAGAAAAGAAAACAATCAACAAATATCAGGCCAAATAATGATGAAAATTTCCATCAAACTAACGAAGTGGAGTAACAATAAAGGGATATGTGTAGAGTACAATTCCATTGCTGAGGATTTCAGTGAGCATACAGTGTATATTGTTCACAGTACTGTACAGGTAGTATGACATTTAGAAAACCAGTTGATACAACATCTATTTCTTCAGAAATATGCAAAATGTTATGAAATAATATTTTTTTTTACCAAGATGATGCTGACTTACGAACCCAAGAGGAGACAAGGTATGCAAAATATCTATTAAGAATAATCATGAAACTGTGATATTTAAATTTCTTTACTCTAAATTATACTTCATTCACATTCTCAAATCAATACTAGCAATATTGAATTGTTTGACCTTTCAGATGCTTCAGTGTAGTTTAATACATATTTGTATCAGTAACCATGCAACATGAACTGATCAATAATTTCTAACTTTCTCCGCCTGCTTTGCAGAACATTGGTCACTAGCAAAAGACATAATCAAACACAGAATAATATCCTTGATCTGTTTCAAATAATGTGTATTAGCCCTTAAAGGCATCATTTAGGTAACAATGTTTCCAGTTTAAGAAATCCAAGCTACATGATCATTCATGCTACTTGTGTCTCTGATAAGGTCCAAACATGAAGCCCTGAAAAATTTGCATTTCAAAACGATCATTATGTGCTTTTAAAAAAGTAAAAAATCTTTGAGCGACCATTCCAATTTTCCCTCATAGACTGCTGTGTTATAACATTTTATCCCTGGGACATTAATTAATGAACTGATATTTATCTACTGGGGGGGGGGGGACCCCCGAGATTATGGGGTACCCCTGAGATTTCGACTATATTTTTACATTATAGCATCCAAAGGGTAAAATAAGGTGTTAAGTTTATCGAGCTTATTACCTCATCAGAAAGGGCAGACTCTGTTCTTCTGTAATGAGGTATAACTCGGATAACCTAAACACCGTTATTAACCCTCTGGCAATGCTTATAATGCAAAATATAATTCGAAAATCATCGGGGACCCGTCAATCTCTGCCCCCCCCCCCCCATATTTTTTCATTAATTAATTTAAAAAAACACGAAAGCTTTTCAGAATCTGGTTAGTTGGTGTGATATGACCTCGGCATAAAGCTTTCAAATAAAAAAAAATCTCCCCAAAACTAAACTTGGGCCTTTAAAATACAGCATAACACAACATTGGCTACCTCTCGGTGAGATAATAGTTGGATGCCAAACTGCCTACAGCAAGGCAGGGGTTAAGACCCCACTCCTGATGAGTCAATTGGAGGTATTATTTGGGATTTAGTAGCACCATTCCATGCTAATCAGACAGTGACTTGTCTGAGGTAGAATCTTCATTTCAGAAATGACAGCAACATCAATACTTGTCATTCAAACACAGTTGATACAGAGAGGAAATGGTAAATATTAGTCATTAATATCTGGGTATTCTGGATTAATGGGAAATCCCCTTTTGATGTGGTTGGTCTGGAATGCTCCTGCTTTTTTGATTGATTGATCTTATTTTTACTGTAATGACACAAACTGGAATTTAAACTGGGATTATAAGAATTGTGAAATTATGTATTTCAGTAGAAAGACCCAATTCATCTCAGAAACAAACTGCCGAAAGTGTAGATCTGTGGAATGGCATGAATTTTGAAGTTGGCATTTGTTGTTAATTTTGAATAAATTTGCATAAATTTGCATGATTAATGGGATTTCAGAATTCAGTGTAGAAGTTTGGACGTCCTATCGAATAAACCAAACAGAATTGAAATCCATGGTGAAATGTAGTAGAAGAAGCAATTTTGCGTCAAATTTGAATAAATTTGCATAATTAATGAATTTCAGAATCCTGTTAAAAGTTTGGAAGCCCCCACAAGCCCTATCAGATAAACCAAACAGAATCACAATCCACTGTGAAATGTAGAAGTAACACTTTAAGTGTTTTTTTAAAGAAATTTGGCAATTAATGAATTTCAAAATTTTGTGCAGAAGTTTGGAAGCCCTCACCAAGCCCTATCAGACAAATCAAAGAGAAGAAAAATCCCAATGTTGGAGAAGTACCATTTTTCAACATTTCAAGCACGCTTGGACAGACACACAGACACACAAACGTACGGAGCCTGTTTCATAGTCCCCTCGCAATCTTCGTTTGGTGGGGACAAAAATATGAATATGATAATCAATCACCAACTAAAACAATAGTAAAAGTAAATTAAAAACAAATACACTGAGAACTAGCATTTATAGAATTAACACATGGTAAAATATACATTTCACCTCATAATCATTGCCTACTGATCAAATATTTTGCTTGCAATGAAATTATTCTGAAATCTGTCATTATAAAATTTACTTAGAATACAGTGATGATGTTTCTTCAGCAATTAAACAGTTAGTTGATATCTAAAAATTTAAAATGGTGGTGGGTCTTCATGGTTAACACAGCACTATACAGGTCACGATTCTCACAAACTGGTCCAAATCAGGGTTCAATGTAATACTCCACTGGTTTTGAAAAAAAGGGTTGGTTGATTGAAAACAAGAAGGGTATTTGAATAGTTCAATGAAAGATTTCTGTGTTTTCAAAAGTAACTTGGGTAAATTAATTTTTAAAGCGAAGAGTGAAACTATCTCGCTTGAGTGACCCCTTAACATGTACAATTACATTATGTACAGTACATGTACAGCAGGAACAGTTACAGAACTTTCTGATATTTCTGCTTGTTCTTTAATAGCAGTCTCGCTCTAAAAACAAAAAACAAAAGGATTTTCTCATATTTGGTAGGAATCTGTCCACAAGTGAACTGAAGGGCATCACATACTGTAACTGAAATGACACAAAAGCAAAGATTATTTCAGCAAATTCGCCCACAATGTATGCCCTGTCTATGACCTTTTGTTGAAATAGGATTTATTCCATTTTCCATACTAGTTCAACATACAGGTAGTTTACCCCACAGTAAAGCTCCTTCATTCATTCACCGGCATTTGTGACTCAAGTCATGCTTGCGTAGAGAACTACAAGTGAAGTGGTATGTGCGCAATTTGATTGCTAATAAATAATGCAGTCCTGTTCATCATTTTGAAATCTGTATATTGTTGGTTATAATCGCAGAATTGATAATAAATCCATCTCGGCCCCAATCAAAGTCTCTGCTCGTATGTATTCTAAGTGGATGCAAAATGAAGTGAGTTGAGCCAAGGCGGAAAAGTATACCAAGCATGCACTTAATATTGCATGTCTTGAGGTTTACGATCACGTTTCACTTCCTTCCCTTGGTCAATTTAGCTATAAATTCAGCAAATTGCTCTTGAAATAAAAACATTCAGGCTTGTAGATGGTCTTTTGCTGACATACACTTAAAGCAAATTCAGCTAGAGTGAATATAACATAACATATTGATGTCATGATTGATACATACATGTACATTGTGACAAACACACATTGTGTAGATATTGTCAACATTGAACTGGTATACTGCAGCAAACGTAGTTGTACAATTTTTTTGACAGCCAAACGGAAATTTGCTTAAACAAAATTGTACATCACAAACCCATCAAAAAGAACTAAAGAGACAAATGTAATTACTATTTTTCAGCAGAAAAATGTTAAATAATGACACTTCCTGCAAAATGAGATAGCAACCAACATTCCAGAATGAAAGCTCTTTTTAAAGATACTAATGAGACATTAAAATGGAAATATTTTTCAGTATGAGGTATTTTAATGACGAAATTAACTATCCACAGTCACCAATATTTTCCTTGTAAATAGTATGCTACAGGTACCTGATAGTAACGGTAAATTGACTTAATTGGATTGTTATTGTCACTATGGCATTTGGAAATGGATATTGAATAAAAAAATAGTTTGCATTTGATAGGCTTATTGAAATATAGATGCAGTTTGCATCTAAGTCATCCAACATCAATCAAGTTGAGCTGCATGTATTATACATGTACATGTAGTACCTGCGTTTTCTATACATTTAGCAACTTGTTTGAAGTCACCAATTTATATGAAATTGAAGCTTCTCAATTCCTACAATGGGTTCAATCTTCCATCATGTCCAAGTGAAGTACACAATACACCTAAATGTCCAGGGACATCAACAATTCATTTTGAACAGTGTGATGCAATTTGAATCCTTGTTATGGAAGATTCTTTAAAATTTTTGCAACACTACCACTTTTTTAGATGAAAGTGTGGAGAACTCTCCATTGGTTTTGCACACATATTTTCACTTATTATTTTTCATCAAAACTTTTGTTCTAGCAAAATGACTAGCCATGTTTTTCTCAAAGAATTTGATTACCTTTTCACCTAAAGTAACAAAAAAAATGAAAATATGTGAAAATTTATGTACAAATCCAATGGGGAGTTCTCCACTCGACTCCACATTTTAATCTCAAAACTCAAAAGTGGGCGAGTTACCAATTTAACCCATTAGACTAGACGAAATGTGTCGTCTTGAGATCTATGGAAATCTTCAATGGGTTATGAATCCTCCATAATAAAGACGTACAAATGAACTTTCAACATTCATACATGTAGCTCTTTAATGGTCCAGCCAAATTTGCTCAAACTTTCCCTGTTTTCATTCTCTTATTGTTCTTTATTCTCTGAATGCAGATATGTCTGGATTCAATTCCCCTTTAATTTGGGCTTGAAAGTTTGAGGATTGAAGGCAGTGGATCTCATTTGCAAACATTTCCTCGGACCAGGAAAAGATAACCCATGCCCTTAGGCTATTGATGAAGGGCATGTCTGTGAAATCTTGGGGTCAGTAATTTCCTTGAATTTGAAAAATGCGAAAGAAAAACAATATCCGTTTAGTGTACGTTCTATGGTAGGAATTTTTCTCTTTTGCGAGAAAAAATTCAAATCAGGGTCTAACGGTCACTATAGTTTCACTAAAACTGAGTTTCTAGCTCCTATATTTTGCTAAAGGTTCCCAGATGGCATTGTCTTCTAAACGCCATTGTATTTACACAATGTTAATGTTTAGGCATGCAAAAGAGATGCCCTGCCTTTAAATGAAATCACAAATCAAAGAGCTTTAATGACTAATGTAGGATGTATGGAGGCTTGTCATATCCATTTACTTTCCTGTGATCAGCTCCCCACGAGCACTCTAAGTTTATATTTATAAGACAACCTAAATATTTCAATTTGGAAAAAACCTAATAAAATATTTATATTGTGCTAAACTTAAACTTAATTGACGTCATACCCACCCAAGCAGACAACAGGAGTCTCAAATTAATGCGTCCGACTCATTTGTTATTTATACATTAATCCCACAGGTGGGCTACTGGTTGGAATCATTTGTTGAGCAATTAACTACTTTGCAAAAACAAATGGATTTCCTTGGGTCGGCAAAAACAGATCTGTTACAACCTCTATTCACATGTGTGGCCAGCAATGATATATGACATTCATTTACCTGTACCCCCCAAAATGTACATTTTATGTAGTTGTAGAATGTAGGCCTATTTGTTTTCTTGATAATTCACTAAACTCATTTTATAAGATGCCCTGAAAAACCTCTTTTACATCTATAGGGAGCTTCATGTAAAATTTGCAAAAATTGATGAGGTAGACCCACAACAGTTCACAAGTCTGTTTGAATATTTTTTGGCAAAGATCAGTAACAGAAAGACCAAAATAAATAGCAAGTTAGTAAATAATAAATAAGTTTAATCGTTTATATTAAATCTGCACCTTTCTCAAAGCTTAGATGCAGAAAAAATGTCAAATAACTAAAAGTAAGGCCAGTTAAACTGTTAAAGGTTGAGTTGAACTAATCACTGTATGAGATATCCACTCCAGAACTCCACAGATGTTGAAAGTTGGATTAAATTCAAAATGGCCTTTAATGTCTTAAATAAATGCTTTTTCACACTATAGCCTTCAATGTCATGTGCTATCAATGGATACAGAGGCCCCACTGCAGGAAGAAATAATAATTATTCATTATTTACAGGTAGTGACCGAAAGCCTGCACATTCAGCTACACAATACAACTGCAGAAGTGTATATCAATGCTGACAATGCATCTGTCAGGTGCGTATTATGAAGTTAATTTATTATTGGAAAATACAGTAAAAAAATTCCACCTGCTTCATTTCCTATATTTACAATTAACCTGTTGCCTACAAGATTCTGTAATTCCCATAGATTTAATACACGGCAAATCCAGTTTCTGTAGGAAACCAGTTAAAAACCTTCTCAGAACTTGGATGAAAGGAACGTTTGAACCACAGGTGAAAAATAGCAAAGCTTGAAAACACTATACAAATCAGATATGTCATGAAATCACGCTTGTTAGATGATTTTGAAAGCGATTATTTTGTGGTTGGCTTAAATAAAAGGTGGTGAATATTCGGGAAATTGTTAGTCATTATAAACATTTCTGTGTGTACAATGCACAGAAGCTTTGAACCTTTAGAACAAAAATGCATTGCACCACTCAATTGAGTGCATACAGGGTGGCCAGAGAGAAAATGGAGCTTTATACGCTCACTTTTTATAAGACCCAATTCACTGGTATTAACATGTTCTTCACAAAAAATAAAACAAAATTGTGAAGTTCTGTTTAGCAGTATTTGTCCTAGGGTATTATTCTTTTCTAAAAATATTCTCCATCAGCTGGTAGTAAGTGAATTCATTTTAACTAAAAAAGTACAAGCATGTACTTCTGATATGTATTTCTGGACTATCCTGCAGTTCTATATGTGTGTTATTATTTTCTCGGTTGGGGATGACAAAATTCATGAAAATTAAACCACCACATAGTGTTAACACAATAGCTGTTCAAACAGATTACATCCTTTCATTATTTGAAATAAATGATATCAAGTGCTACAAAATCACATAACAATACTTTTGTGAACAAAATCTCACACTGATCATATAATAGTGTTTGCAGAATCACAGCAGCAGGTAATTTTGTTGACGAAATCACCATGATTATGTGATCTGAGCAGGGATAGAGTGGAGGCCAGCCTCAGGACAGATTTTGCTGGCCTTGGCCTTGGACCAAGTCACATGTAAAAAGTCTATGTGAAAAAAAAATTTCCAGTGGCCTCGTAACTTGGAACGGTCGGCCTTGTCTCCATCCCTGAATCTTAGTACAAAATCTTAACATTTAAAACTCGGGGGCCCCATAGTATTTCTTCAAAATTTCATTTGTGGGATTTACCTTCAGTGACTGATCTGACGACCACCGGTTTCTCACTGCCGGCGATAAACCCAAATCCAAGGGCCGCGTCTCTGGTCAGCTTCACATCACGCTGGACCGGGGGCAAGTCGTCAACGTCAAAGGGATCGTCTTGAGTTGTTGTACGCGTTCTGTGACTGAATAGGAATCAATGGGAGATCATTAACAAAAGTTAAATTGTTTCCAGCAATTAAAACAATGCATCTGTCAATCAGTTTGTTGTTGTTGCACCTGCCCCCAATCCTGGGTCAGAAGGTCACATTCGCAGCTTGGCTTCTTGGGTGAAATTCAACCAAAAATGCTGAAAGGGTAGCATTAATTCTGCCCCCCCCCCATGACAAAAAGGGCATAACTGACATTTCATTCAAAATTGAGTTATATAGTGTAGGGGACTCAGTACATCATGTTTAACATACAGAACAAAAAAGATTAATTAGAAGATGGCCTTTGTCTCATAAGTCTGCCTTGTTAAAATAGACACTGAATAGGGCTTTACGCTGTTGAACAAAATACATTCTTGCCTCAATATCTCCAAAAACATCCAAAAATGTCAGGGTATTGCCCTTTTGTCCTTTGGGTCGGGGTGGGGGCAGAATTACATGATGCTGACTATACGTTTTTGAACATGTAGTATTTGTGTTGTCATATTCAAAAGGGAGATTTCACTGATGAAAAGAGAAAAAAGAAAGAGAAATATTTTTGATTAAATATATACAAGTATCCTTTGCTTATAATTCACAAAAGAGCTCCAGTCAAATATATGACATGGGCAATATTCCCATGGAAACCACAAAATGAGCCGACACGATTTTGAAGTATTTTTAGATAGCACTGTACTGAGATGCTCTCAGCTCCAAGTTATTATCAACTGTCAGTTTCAGCACATTGGGCAACTACTGAAAGCATTGAAATAAGGATTTTGTTTCAGTCTATTTTCATGTTTAACTTTCAATTGTGACACTTTTGCCAGAAGCAGAGTATTATTTTTGACTCTAGAGGTAGCAGGTGCGCTGTTAGTGTCTGTATGTTCGCGGTGTCATCGAAACATAAATCACTAATGGAAACGTGCAGCTTACAAGCTTGTAAGTGAACACCTTACGGCAAGCAAGTAAAGACAAAAAGAGGAAGCCATGAACAGATGCAAGGGAAAGATCATATGCACAGCATCAATCACTTAAAATTAATCTAACATAATGCAAGGCATAGTCAGCTATCAAAGTGTACATCAGATTCAATTTGCAACAAATACAGACATGATAAAGTGTTGAGATTATGCACAAACAGGAATATATTTCAATTTTTTGTGGAAAGGTCAATACGTTATACTCTTACTGATTAGTGTGTATTTTAGGGTAACAAGTTACATGTATACAAGAACACATTTCTGTGCCATTTGAATATTCTATTTATTCAGAATAATTCACACATGTAAATTGTAATTATATGCGAATTCATTTCAAACTATATGTTAAAGTGGGAACTCCAACACATGCTGTACACAATACAAAAATGTACAAGTGCACTGAAAATTGACAGTACTGGAATAATTACATGAAATTTGAAGATAACATTGAGGTACGTGTATGTACATGTATAGCAGGGATCAGGAAATAGGCAAGAATAGAGAAAGATTGTGTACAATAAGTGCAGCATAACACCAGATGCTTGTTCTTATACTTGAACACTAACAAGGAAATATATTGCTATATACCTACTCGTAATTGCGGATTTAGACCATCAAATTACTTCCAAATTTATCTTGCGTGTTGACACAAATTAATGACCCTCCTATTTAATTACTGGGAAGGTCTACTTTATGACTTAATTTCCTGGTGAAACATCTGGTTCCACTTATGAGCTGTACTACTTACTACATGCTCAAATTAAACATTGTTTCTATTCCGTTTTTCAGTACTTGGGACTTACCGTATACTGGTTCTGTTGAAACAATGGATAGTTTGACCATTGAAACAAGCTTGGAACCAGGATGTCTGTCACCTCCTAAAACTTGTGAGTCATTACATGTAGATTATTTCCATTCAAAATATTCCCTCTATTATGATGATGAAAATATTTATTTGTTATGCTATATCCTGATGGACCGTAAAAAGACTAATTGACCTTGAATCATCTTTTGACTGCCTCAACTTAAAATAAAGAAACTTCATAGTTCCAGTGTTGGAGTCGAGTCCACAAGTACAGAGTCCGAGTCCGCAGATAAATAAAGCCTTGCCATTCATTTTACACAGGGACTCAGTGCCGAGTCCGAGTCCCGAGTCCACTAAATCAGACTCGTGTCCAGACTCGACTACAACACTGCTTATGACACATTTGTCTGTGACAGTAAAAAGCCATTCTAATATTACTCTATCCACAACCAGAAGCACTTTGAAAAGATTTTTTTTTTCTTTTGCTAACAAGCAATTAAATAAACATTATGACTGGTACCCTCACCATAAACAAAGCCTCTTCTCTCCCGACAGATTTTGGCCAGCTCTCCAAAACTCAAAAGACAACAGGTTATTTGAGTACACATGGACAAATGTAGCATACATCATTAATGAACCGTTTATTGTAATTTATTTGTTATTCGTACTGGGGGGGGGGGGGAGGAGGGGGCTGGCACTGTCATTTGAAGGTGTACACCATGCGTGTGTATGGTCTTTCAAAATGAGCCCTAAACAAGTAATTATATGTCGATCTGAGAATACTCTAAACTAGTATTCAAGTCTGAAAAAATACTCTTTTAAAGAAAACTTATTTTAGGATACAAGTATTCACATCTGAAAAGATACCCTTTATAAAGTAAACCTTCAGTTAAAAGAGTACCCTTTTTTCTGATTTTGATACCCTTTTCACTGTATGCATGTACATTGCCCCACCGCGAAAAACAACCCTTTTCACACGTGCATGGTGTACACCTTGTTATGACGATGCCCCCCCCCCAACCCCCGTTACAAGATGCTATTTCATGATTACATCACGCTTGATTTGTTTATCAATTTGCAATATACCACAATAAAAAAAACTTTTCTATGATTTCAAGTCATTAGAAATTTGCACATATACCATTCTATCTTGATCATAGTAAGGTACAGTACGCAGATCTATGTTAAGGTTCTTTGCGAAGATGGATCTGTTCTATAACTTCATGCTTCAATTTGCTGGATACCACTCCATCATGATCACAGTCTGGTTACACATCAACTTGGTCTACTCAGTGAAGATGGATCCTTTCTATAATTTCACCCCCTTATTGGCTAGATAGTACTCTATCATGGTCGGAAAATGGTTAAGATTAATGTGAAGTGTTCTTTGCAGCCATCAAGTAAGATACAGTATCTTTATTGCATTTGTGTATTGGCCGAGTGGAAGTATTTTGTCACGATCACAGCACGGTTATCTATTAACCACAAGTAATGCCACAATTTATATTTGCTGTGAATTTCTATGGAATACAAATCTGAACACAAATTAACCAACTGATTAATAAATTATACCAAGTTTGAAGAGAACCTGAAATTCACTGCTATTATTATATTAAATTTCCTTCAGCAAAACGTTGCTTCATGACAAAAACAGATACCGTATTTTCCATCATATAGGCCGCAGCCGCGCATAGGCTCCCCCCGTGATTTTGAACAAAACTTTGCTGAAAAAATGTGTGCCCAGTACGACGGAAAATACGGTAATGATCATTCAGCCTACCAGTGACCTTACCCTATACCTATGTTGAGCCTAATCCTAACACTAACCGTATTTGCCGGTGTATAAACCGCACCCGTGTATTAACCGCACCCCCGACTTTCGACCTCGCCAAAAAAAAAATAGCGGGATTTTCTTTTTGAAATGGTGGGGTCGCAATATCACTATAAGTACGTTAATATTTTTGGTTCGCAGTATATGTTGAAAACGTCTGTGCGAGGTTCGTTTTTACCCGTCGGACCATGAATTGTCGCGTAATTAGTTTGTATTTTGGTCAAAAGATGCGGGGTTCGTTCTTACCCGTTAGACGTGAGATCCCGCATGAATTTAGTTCGTATTTGGTCAAATGATGTCGAGGGTTCGTTTTTTACCCGTGACCCATGCAATGCCGCGAATATTTAGTTCCGTATTTGGTCAAACGATGGTCGGGGGTTCCTGTTCTTACCCCGCAGACGTGAATCACAGGTATTTAGTTCGTATTTTGGCATACCGATGGTCGATGGGTTCGTTTACCCCGTCGGACATGAACTGCCGCATTATTGCTAGTTCTGAATTTTGGTAAACGATGGTCGCGAGTCGTTTTACCCGTTGACATGATGCCGCCGAATATTAGCGTCCATATTTTGGTCAAAATCGATGGTCCGGGGTTCGTTCTTACACCGTCAGACAATCCGCGCATGTATTGTATTCCGTATTTGTCAAAAGAGGTCGAGGGTTCGTTTTTTACCCGTAGCGACATGAAATGCCGCATGTATTTAGTTCCATATTTTGGTCAAACGATGGTCGCGGGTTCGTTTTTACACGCCGTCGGACACGAATCGCCGGCATGTATTTAGTTTCCGTATTTTGGTCAATACATGTCGGGGGTTCGTTTCTTCCGGTCAACATAATCCATGTATTAGTTCCGTATTTTGGTCAAAACGATGGTCGG
>JZLH01S0116270.1:11042-16087 GCA_001188425.1 Eucidaris tribuloides | reverse complement strand
ATCACCGTTATCATTATCATCGTCTTCGTTATAATTTCCATACAGTTTGTAATAATATTTTGCATTCAGATAATAAACTGTCATTTTCGATGTAGGACAAAGGTCTTGCTACGTAGATAAGTTGATAAGTAGATAGATAGATAGATAGACAGATAGATAGGTAGATAGATAGATAGATAGATAGATAGATAGATAGATTGATAGATAGATAGATAGATAGATAGATAGATAGATAGATAGATAGATAGATAGATAGATAGGTAGGTAGGTAGGTAGATAGATAGATAGATAAATAGGTAGGTAGATAGGTAGATAGATAGATAGATGGATAGATAGATAGAGATATAGATATTTAGAGAGAGATGGATAGAGATAAATAAATGAATAAATAAATAAATGAATAAATAAATAAATAAATAAATAAATAAATAAATAAATAAATAAATAAATAAATAAAAAATAAACGCAAATACTGCGCGAAACAGTTTGAATCAAATTTATATTTTCAGTAACTGTAAGATGGTTAATGGGCGGGCCAAACCAGCAAAATATGATTACGAGACTTGCAGAAACATGCTCGTCTCTTAAGACATTGTATTTGTTTGGTGTCATTATGGCAAAGAATATATGTATCCTGTTTCAGGGTTTTGTTTGGAATCATTATTAGCTACTCTCATTTTCTTGCAGGGATCAATATTGATGTACCATTGAAACAAACGAGGTTTCATTGGCATTCAATATACGCACGCAACGTTAATACGTAAAGGTCACGCTTTATTTACACATGTAGTAACAATACTCGCATAATATCATATCACGGCATTTTAATTTCCGTCCAACCGTCGTGTTTATTTCTACCCGTTAGTGGACATATCCCCACCGAAAACCATCTGACAACCCACATTTAATACCAATTCATATGAGGAAATGTGTATCAAAATATATCTCATTCGGAAAACGAAGAGAAAAAGAGACGGATATAGATAAATAAATTCATGATAAATGGATGCAACATAGAACAGACAAAAAAAAAACACAAGGTGTTTTGTTACTTCTTGTGTCCAAAACATCTCAATCTCATTTTATAAATAATTAAACATCCTTTGATCAAATCGTCTGATTGTACGCCGTTACAATGCTGAAATAAGACTAGGAAACTTGGTACATTTTCAATTTAGAATTATGAATAATGAATAACAATTAAATTATCATTTGTTAAAAAAAATTATTGCATGTCCATCTACATGTACATGAAGTAAATAATGGGAGTTGGAAGACTACATTAAATAATTAAAACATTAAATTGATTGCATTCCGATTGAATTCGCTATCAATGCCAGCTTTTACATTATGGATAAACAGAATCGAAAGTTTCAGACGGGCATGACCTTCAATATTCAATTTCAATTTCAATTCTCGTAGTATTGCTAATCCAATTTACCTCTAACATGTCTAATGCAAAGAGTAGCTTCAATAGCCATGTTCCGCTTAAATTATGTGAGACAGAAGCAGCTTTTAGCTTCAAAGGCTGAAAATGCACACTTTATTAATTTTGATAGGACCAAAGCATGCCGAAAAGGCTGCGATTTAGCTGTTGTAAAAAGTAAATAGATAGATAGTAAGATAGATCGATCGATCGATCGATCGATCGATCGATCGATAGATAAATAGACAGATAGATAGACTGATAGATAGATATAGATAAATACATAGATAAACTGATAGATAGACATATATATATAGATAGATAGATAGATACATACATACATACATACATAGATGGATGGATAGATAGATACATACATACATAAAAGGGTAGACAGATAGATAAATGGATGGATGATAGATAGGTAGATAGATACATAAATGAATGGATGGATAGATAGGTAGATAGATCGATAGATGGATGGATAGATAGATGGACGGAGATAGATAGATAGATAGATAGGTAGATAGATAGATAGATAGATAGATAGATAGATAGATAGATAGATAGACAGATAGATAGATAGATAGATAGATAGATGGATAGATAGATAGTTAGATAGTTAGATAGATAGATAGATAGATAGATAGATCATCACTGACCATACGCTACATGATATAGAAGTGCAAGTCTCCCGTAAACGTCGTTGTTATATCATTTCATAAGGAACGTTTTGGAAATCTTTGTAACGTTTTCGTTCCGTTGAGTAAAAAACACAATGCTGAGAGTGTTAAAGCACAGTATAAAGGAATACTTATAGAGATGATTTGATTAGACTTAATATAGCTATTTCCTTTGGAACAGCCACAAGGTTGCTCCTACAGACATCGCATAATACCTAAACAAGTGAAAAACTAAATAAATGGATAGATAGATAGATAGATAGATAGATAGATAGATAGATAGATTGATGATTGATTGATGTCGAAGAAGAACTAAATAAACCGTTCAAAATACCACATAATGCCCTCTGTTCCTAATAATTTCTGAAACAAAGGAGTATAAAGTTTACTATTAATGGAATAAATTTTGATTAATCAAATTCTTTATGAACTGAATACAAGGTTACATAAAAGCCTCATTGCAATTCACTTAACAAAGATTGAAATTCACTCGATATAATGTTTTTACTCTTAACTATCTCCTTATTGGTTAAATATCCAACTCTTTTTTTCTTCGAAGACATTGCAATAGCAACCAATCCAACCTTTTACAAGAAACGTGAAGTACCATAGTTAGCCTTGCAAGAAGAAAACAAACGAAAAGATGTACATATTTGCAAACCCAAACACACTGTACTGCAGAATCCATCAAAATTTACAACACCAAAAATGAACAGAAAATAATATGTAGATCAGTCCAGACAGCCATGCCATTGTAGAACCCAGAGAACGTTCCTTCTTGCAGTTGTTTTCATCACACTAAAATCAAACTCAAATCCAGAATCTTGGCGGGGTTAAGATAAAATACAGCTGCATGTCATCGTTAAGTAAAATAATTTCAGTACACGACAGTGAATTGTTTAATTATAACAAAGCAGAAAAAGCAACATCAACAACAACAACAAATAAGGAAAGTAACCCTCATTGTATTAACCAAAAACAGTTGCGTTCCATAGCAATAGCACGATTAATCAAGCTAAAATTGGTAAACAGGACATTACATTTTTTTATTTACCACACGGCAATAAAATATTTTATTATTCCAAAGCAGAACAAATCTCACATCACTAACACATAAGGAAAGCAATCGTACTTTTATTAACCAAAAAAAGTTGCGTTTCCATAGCAAAAGCACGATTAATCAAGCTAAAATTGCTGGACAAAAGAGTAAAAATTTTATTGTCCCTAATTTTTCCTCTTTTCTGTCAGGAATAATACTTCATATCCAATATTTCTAAGTGCAGAAACCTACAAAGCAGAACAAAAGTCAACAACAACAACTACAACACATAATGAAATCAAAGTTGATTTTATTAACCGCAGAAAGTTAGTTCCCATAACAAAAGCACGATCAATCGAGTCAAAATTGCTCAACAAGACCGTAACATTTTTATTGTCCCTAAATTTCCCTCTTTTCCTATACATTTCACGATATCTCTACGTGCAGAAGCCCACAAAATAATCAGTAATGTAAAAAGGTAATCGTTTATTATGTTGCTGCCATGACAACAATCCTTGCATCTTAATTTCTAGTTCGTATATTATTGTGTTTGTTAACGTTTACAATGGTGTACCCTCCCTACTCAAAAGTATTGCAACATACACTGTAATGCATGCACTTTCAGTTGAAGGGGTCTTTCTATATATGATGTCGCTAATGAAAGTTTATTATTGGAAATAAACAAATTATTGAAAAAGAAATCATATGAATATTAATTCGTCTTTCTTCTCCAAGACGGAGAATTTATCAAATGCAGGTGCACCCACGGTAGAGGGGCTCGAAGATAAAATTTAACATTTTTTCGCCTCCCTATAGGGGTGGGGTGCTAATTCACACTAGCATCGTAATTTGGTTTCATATTTCCCGTTAAACGGTTTTGATGGTTTAGAAAGACTTTCAACAAACAAAAAATGCCAATATTTTCCTCTGAAGCGGTCTCAGAAAGAAGACCACGTCCAGCGAAGAAGAAAGTGCCTCCTATCTTCATAAGACAGTGGTAAGGACGTTACGTCCCATATTTTAGACAGGACCCCTTCAAGTTATAATTTTGTTTATTCTTTCTCAATTCTAATGGAGGTTTACTATTGTAAATATCTTAAAATTTACTGTCTATACAACTTTTCAGTACATTGGATATAATGATGTGGAGAGAAGGCCATCATCTTTAATTAGTAGCCTTATCCTCCTACAGTTTAGGGTGTTCGACTTGTTTCGTTTCCAAAGTTAGTATACTGGGTGTTTCAGAAAAACGGAAGGTATAATTAACGTTTTTTTTCCAAAATAAAAACTTATCTTTATATAGTTGGTCTGATAGTCTGTTCTTTTTGCGAATGAAATGCCATCAAGATCATCTCTTTTGGTTGGGTACTTCTCATTTTAAGGCCGTTTTTGTGAACCAATGTAAATGTGATAATGTGCGCACCAGTTTAAGTATAATTTCTACAGGACGCCATCAGTAAGACGCATCGTTACCGGTTTACTGCTAAAAAAGTTCAAATCCACTGCTTTGCAGAACTGGCTCTAAAATGAAAACCTTTAAACGGAAATTGACAATCTAAGTGTTGCATTTCTCAGAGAAAACGCGCATTTGGATAAATGGAAAAACTAGCAATTTTCTTGATTAAAAAATGATAATGAAGACTAAAATCACTGATTTTTTGGGGGGCCATCCAGTATACATAAACTTTGAAATCACTACACACAATATTTTACATAATTTTGTAATATAAGAAATAAACCTTTATTGCAACCAAGCGCAATGTCCTTATGCACCATTATTACAGTCTTAACCCAAACGCGTCGAGAAAGAGTGTTTCCTCTTTCGCCCATACATCTTTGACAACAAATGAGGAGATTGGGACTATTGTGTTGTATAATAGTACGTGAGAGGACGAAA
>JZLH01S0116217.1:46491-70016 GCA_001188425.1 Eucidaris tribuloides | reverse complement strand
AACATTAGCATGGCATTAAAAGACAGGAATTCTTTCGAATATTTGAATCTGAGAAGTTAATGTTTTAGTCTGACGTATATCAAAAGAAAATTTGAATTTGAGCAGTTAATGTTTTAGTCTGGCGTATATCAAAAGGAATTTTGTATTTGATAATTGAATTCTTGGAAGGTCTTGATTATGAGAATCATATGTAGTATAATAATATAGATGAAAGAAGACATGCTAGTGAGGGAGCTACCAGACCAGTGTGCGTATGTAGCATTTTTGTACATGTGTTTATTTTTGTATTTGAAATTAGATCCTTTCTAAAGCACAAGATGGTCCTTTTTTCGGGGCTTTATTTTTAGAACTTATTAGAGACGCTAAAGCATGAGGATTATATAGCTCAGATCAAACTGGAAATATTGTAAAACGATGCCCTTAACTGTTGACATAACGAAATGTTTACATGTATATACTGATATTTTAATACCGGAAATAATTACCCATCTGGTGACGTGATGATAATCGTTAGCAATTCATCCATACTGCAATTGTGACATATTGGTCATCGTGTTAAACCTTATTGTATGTTTTATCAAGGTCACGTAATTAATTGAGCAGCTTATTAAAGATATACCAGTACTTCTTCATGTAACGTAGTATATACGAATCGAAACCTCGAAATTGAAGATATTTCACAGATTGATGGACTCCACACTGGAACTGCAGAGAGGTCAGTGTTTTTGCCGTCCTTTTTCTCAGCACGAGCAGAACGCACAAACCATTTCTCCCCCCTTTTCCTCTCGAAATCTAATCATAAGAAATAATTCAATATTGGATAAAAGTAATAACTATACAACCAGTCCCAATTCATTAATTTAATCGAAACATCTTGTGCCGGGTTTCCAGCAGCGCGTAGGGTGCGCTGATATTTGCTTTTCCATCCATGATGCCTCGCTGAGTGTTGACGGGTGGATATTATCAATAATAATAATTACGTTTACGAGTGTATTGTGTCCGTACACTTTGGACGCAGAAAACCATACCGTTTAACAGACAGCATCGAAATCTAGGCTAATGCGGGGTTATAGGGCCATGACCCGTGCCTTTTGTCACAGTACAGTCATTCTATAATTAGGGGAGAAACTTGGCAGTAAGATATACTATGCGCTTGGACAATCAAACTGCACCCCCACGGTTTAAAGGCTGAATGTTACTATTTATAATACGTATATTGGTGGTGCGTTGACAAGTGGATGTTTCGTTTTCAGAGAGAGGGGTATATATTCACGTCCATCTTACTTAACTCGAAAATTATTGAGGAGAGAGTCACAGATTTATTGGGCAATGATAAAAAAAATAAGCTGAATGAGTCGGTTGCGGCAAAACACAAACTTGACGATGCACGTAGAAGCAACGCTTTATCGTTAAATGTGTTGAAACCTGTGTCCCCGTACCTAATGAAGGTGTGCATGGAAATGTCACATATCGTCATAATTTTGTCCTTAAATTTTCAAAACATTGACAGACCCTCCTAATCAATAATAACCGTAGTATTGACCACTAGTTGCACTGGTCATTGGATCTTAGATATTCAATGCTGAATGACCAACATGGATTAAAAAAGACTTTGCATCGGTGCAGGTACATACTTTTTGTTCGTAAATTTGCCTAAGTAAAAGAAATGCTACTTGATTTTGTTGAGCTTAATGTTTTGCTGTTTTAATTTTCTTCCTTTTGTGTTTGAAATTTATTTGCTTTTTTGTGTGTATTATTGGCACTTGTAATTCTCATAAATCCATGATAAAGGAAGTAGATTGAATAAGAAAGATGTATGTTTACCCAAAATCCCTCATTACAAAAATATAGCAAATATATGAATTGAAATTATTCTATTGAGAGGGTATACATTATTGGTAAAAAATAAGCATCAATTCATATTTCCACAGTATGTTTTGTCTTTCATTAATAATTATCATTATGGTAGTTGTATGCCTACAAATAAATGGTCCAGGATGACATTTTACGAGAACATGAGGAAATATGTATTTACCTTTCGGCTCTGAATGGGAATTTTCTGTTTAAAAAATCTGAAAAAAATAAATAAAATAAATAAAATAAATAAATATGCTGTGAAAAATGAGGATTACGACATTCTCCGAAGCAGTAAAAAAAGAACAATAATATTAATACCACCAACGATGAATAGTAGATAAATGGTTAATATTAATCTTAAACAGAATAATATCAATTAAAGCAAATAGATAGGAATCAAAGATTTGTTTTTCAAAATATTGTGGAATGTTTTCTACATAAAAGTGATCATGTTCTTTGAAACAAACAAACAAGTGAACAAACCTGTCTTTGGACTTTTTTATATAAATTTATAAGTGTATACCTCTTATTTGTTTCTGAGAATCAAAAATGCTTTTTGGTGTCCGTGTTTTTCAGCCTCAGTTTATAATGGCAGCAACCTTCTGCATCAGAAATATGTATGTGTGTTTGTTTCTTCAGGTCATGCAAGTTTGTCGTACAATTATTTGTGCATGATTTTTGTAATTAGGCCTACGCTATTTTTTTCAATTGTGTAAATTGAATTACGAATATCATGTATATTAAATTTATTAATTTACCTTGCATCATCTCAATAATCACTTGAGTGTAATTTCAATGTATTTATTTCATGTAAGAATTAAGATTTTGATATTAATGTTATTGTTACGCAGGAATTGATTGAAATGAAGTAAATAAAATCTTCTCAAACGAACAAACAAACAAAAACTGTCCACGGCATGAGGATTTTGATTTGTCATAATGTGAGCAGTCAGCAGTGGGCTAATCAATTTTTGAGCAACCGCACAGGTGCATTGTGGGAAGACGCAGGACATGTTGCCAGCATAATAAAATCTCACTTTAGTAGATGACTCTATTTTGAAATGGTAAATATACCGTTTTCTCGAAGATCGCTTATCTGTGTCCTCAATCAAATAAATCAAATCGATTCAATTGCCAGTTGATACGTAAACAGACAGGGCATTGGGTGTGAGATAGCCATCAGAGCATGCGCAATCAAATCAACGAGGCGTGACGTCAGACAAGATGACCACGACGACTGTCACGTTAGTGTCTTGAGCCATGGGCACGGTTTAATTGTGAATTCATTTTACAAGCTCAATTTCATTTCAGCAAATTAAAAAGTCAGGTTGAAATAAAATTTGGCGCGAAGGGTACATTTAAGTGTGTGATTGCTCATTTATACTGAGTGGTCTAGCGTGGCGTGATTTCATTTGGTGAGGTGTGCCAATGGGGGGGGGGGGCTCAGTGACTGGGGTGAGATGTACTTGTCAGTGGTTGGGAGTCAGGGCTAGTTGATTTGATTTTTACTTCTTTACGCGCTAGCTTGATAGTATTAGATGGGTTTGCGTAGCTCCGTTTGTCATCCACACCGCGTCCGTCGTGCAAATTATCGGTTTCAATTGGCAGCATCAAAGTGTATCGATCTGTCTGTATTTGAACAAGGGTGACTACGATTCGATAATATGCCAATGAAGAAGGTACTCCCAGGCGAAGTCCCATAAAAAAAGTTGAAGAGCTCCGTGAGCGAAAATGATGCTTTCTTCACCTTCGAGACCGATTACGGCATTTCCTATTTATGTCTACTCTATTCATGTTTTCTTTGTAAGTGCGTGGCTCCCAAAACGTGTCGAAACTATTATTATAATTAACTTTGTTCGCCAGGTGTTTCAGCCATGGGACCACAAAAGAATATATTTCAAGTTTATGCCCGAGATAAATTAGTTTTCCCGATGTTTGGGCAACAATAACAAGATACAGTTTATTAATCGATATACTTTACAATGTTGAAGTTTATTTCGATCTCGGTGTGAAAAGTAGCACTCGCGGCGTGTCAACTGAATGAGTTGTTTGCAATGAAGCGAGCGTTAAGCTGTGGCCGCGGACGCGTGCGCCCGGCGCGCCTGCAGTGGTTGGACCGATGAAACATATCCGGCGTCCTTTCAGCAGATATGAACGGAGGGCAGCCTTGGCATTTGGGCGATGGCGTTTTGCTCTCACGTCTCAGTCGCGATCGGCAGGTGGTTTAGTTGCCAGGATTCGAGCTTCTTACACAAGAAGCCACGACAAGAGGTTTAACTTCGGATTAACACCTCTCTCTTTAGTGTTGTTTCTTTCCTCGCCACGTGTAACTTTTACCCACCCCTACACAAAAACACAACGCCAGATATGTATTTTATCTTTTTTTTTGCAACAGTTACTCTTAATTGTCATGTTCACGTTTTGAAACGGAGAGACTTGACTAGAAATCTGTTATGTTTCACACTTCAGTTATCGTAAACAGCTTGCCATCTTCTCACTATTAAATAACGATTGAGTTCGCGCAGTACTTTCCCTTTTCTTAGCGCGGATAAACGTCGCGCCAAATATACATATATGATGTATACTATTGAATTCAAGAGGTAAGAATTTATAATTGGTGCCGTTCTAAAAACAAAAGGTAAATGACACATTAGAATGATGATCTCATCATAAAAACCACTAGAGGTGCCGGCAGATGGCCGATGAAAATGCCTGTCTTTGCGACCAATCTGAAATTGAGTCGCACATAGGAACGGTACAACACAGGCGGGGATATATTTGATTGAATTTCAAATTTCCAGCGATAGTATTGATTGCTACTCACTGCAGTTGAAATTCGATGTTGAATCAGTTCATTAGCACCTCGAAATTGTTTGCTCAGAGCGGAATCTAAGTACAGGTGGCGGAATGTGACGGGTCGGAGCCAACGCAAAAGGACCTATCAAAGAGAAAGTGCGTAGCTCTCCCCCGATGGGACTTTTATTGGCCGCTCAATCGGGACGTCGAAATAGATCCACGAAATATTAGTCTGAATGGTTGGATCAAATCGAAGCAGTTTGAATGAACAAAGAAAAAACAGCTCGGAGCACTACCCCAGCGTCGGAAACTCGAGCTGGCCGTACCCGCGTCGCGCGAAGAGCACTACGCAGGTGGATGGTGGGGGCCTCAGTTTCCCCAACAGAAAAGACAAAATGGTGGTCACATTCGAGAGATATAAACTAACCATGACGTGAGATGACGAAAGTTATGTATTCGGCGTGTACGAGAGAGGGGATTATTGGTGTAACAGTTAAATGACTATATTGTGTTGCAACCGAGTTAACCTCAAGTTTTGCGAGTGTGATTTCCGCTGGTCATCCGGGGCTTTATTCCAGGTGTGTGTGTGTGTGTGTGTGTGTGTGCGCGCGCTCGCGTGTGTATGTGTGAGTGTGTGTATGTATGTATGTGCGTGTGTATATGTATGTGTGTGAGTGCGCGCCCGCGGGTGTGTGTGTGTTTGTGTGCGTCTGTGTGAAAAATGTGAATTTGGAGACTGTTTGTCGGTCCATCGTATGACAAGCTTTTTTTTTAGACTATATCATATTTCCCCTCGCTCTCTCTCTTTTCTCTTTTTATGTCACATTTTCATGTGCGCGCGCACGCACGCATGCAAACACACACAAACACAAACACCCACATACAAACACACACACACACACACACACACACACACATACAACACACCACAACACACACAAACACACATACACACACAACACACACACACACACACACACACCACACACACACACACACACACACACACACACACACACACACACACACACACACACACACACACACACACACACACACACACACACACACACACACACACACACACACACACACACACACACACACACATACTGCTTTATTTTACATATTCTTTGTGCTTGTCTTTTTGAGCTCCGGTATCTATGTCTCTAAATGTATTTTTATGTCAATTATGGCATCACACCATGACGTTTTAATGAGATGGCGAAATGGAAAAAAAAACGTATAAATGCAATTATTTTGTCCTGACACGGATCATCTCATAATAATCTTCACATTATTAAGAAATATTGAAATGGTCTAGAAAACACGGACATCTTTATTCGCGGTTGTTCAAGTGCCACTACCATGACAACGAGCACGTATTTCTGAATATGTTCATCGAGCAGGGTCCATGGCGCAAAATTGTATATCATGCAGGATTTAAGAGATTCCATTAGGTTTATAACCGACGGGCATCTTCAAATAATGGCATAGATTCATTTTGGTATCAGGTGTAATTTGGTGATATATTACGCAAAGGCCGGGTAGAGACATAATTTGTTTTTCTGATATCTGCTTTTCAAACATGAGACCTCTTTAATGATGATGTGTGAACGCCGTAATTCATTCATTCGTTCATCTTATATTATTTTGCAACATCGTCCTCATGATATAAAGACGAACATTGACAGAAAATAATATTACGCCCCAGAAATCCTTCACTATTTTTCTTTATCATCATTTCCAAATAAACTTATTACCTGTTTGTTTATTTCATAAAATCACATTCCATATTAGACATCTTAAAATTGTTGGTATCATGCACTTTGCATACACAATAAGAAATTGATGTATCATTTTTGCTCCTTACGATTATAATCATATTGCGATTTATTTTCGCTTTCCAATTTAAAATTTTCAAGAAACAACTTGAACAAAATTAATTTTAGCTAAAGAGTGCTCATACACCGAGGTGAATTTGACATTATTGAGTCTGAACAAATGCAAATACCAGATAATTATGGTGTACAGTTTTCACACTTTGAGTGTTAAAGGCAAGGTCCACCCCGACGTCAAGTTGATTTTAATGAAAGTAGAACAATGAGAGAAACATATGAATAAAAGTTTGGTGAAAATCCACCAAAGAATAACAGAGTTTTAAATTTTTGACGTCACATACGAGCAGCTCCCCCATTGTCATGTAATATAAATTTCATAAAGTGCCATTTTCTCAGAAAATTGAAAATGATGTTACCTGTAATTCAACATATAATTAGAAACATTATTTCACACACACTTCTATGAAGAAAAAAAAACACCTTTCAATTATCATGAACCATTAAAAAGTGGTAATTTATTAAATTAATATTACATGACACATGGGGAATTGCTCGTATGTGACGTCACAAATTTAAAACTTTGAAAGTTCATAACTCTGCTATTCTTTGGTTGATTTTTGCCAAACTTTCATTAAATATGTTTCTTTCATTGTCCTGCTTTTATTAAAACCAACTTGACGTCAGGGTGGACCTTGGCTTTAATGCTACGATTACCTAAATGTAATACCACCCATGGGATTTTTTTTTTCAATTTCGTTCATGGGAGCAAAGCTGTGGAATAACTTGCCCATAAATATAAGATAAATACCAGATAATTATGGTGTTCAGTTTTCACACTTTGGGTGTTAAAGGTAATGCTCCTGGTGTTAAAGGTGGTTTGTTTTGGGATTAACATAACACATAAGATGTTAAAATCAACACCATAGCTGGTATCTATATTGGGCAACACCCTGCGATGCCATGTGTGTGTCATACACTCATGCTCATAATTATGGAATATTTTGGAAGTTGCCATTTTTCCGTGAACGGTACACCTGAGATTAATATTTGCTCACCCCAGGTGAAACAATTACAATCTAAGAATTTCAGGAATGCTGAGCATTTTGTAGCGTCCGTCTCGACACTAAAACCTGTGTTTATAAATGGCGGTATTGTTGTTGTTGAGTTACGTGGTGGTTACGCGCGTTTTTAGACTTGTAACAGACAATTCTGATAAATGATAAGTGACATTAGATACAAATTTATCAGTTTTTTTTAAATTACGTTAATTTAATCCTTTTTTCATGATTTTTGTGGATTTTAAAAAAAATAAATAAGAAATTGTTATTGCGCTCAAACATATTTTAGTTTTTAATTTAGTCATCTCAGGAAATCCAAAAAATTGCTTCACATACTGCGTTTTTGTGACATAAACACTTGTCTTGAAAATTTTGGACGATAAAGGAGAAAGGACTAAGTATCAACAAAATATTCCATAATTATGAGCATGAGTGTATTGATTCACGTTATTCTTTTAATGAAATATTGGTTAAATTGTAAAGGCAGGGGATCTCACTTGCACACATCCTCTCAGACCACGAAAAGATAACTCATGCGCTTAGGCTATTGATGAAGGACATGTCTGTAAAATTTGGGGATTAGTAATTACTTAAGAATTTGCAAAATACGAAAGCAAAGCAATGGCAGTTTAGTGTACGTTCTGTGGTATGAGTTTTTGTCTCGCGAGACAAGATTCCAAATCAGAGTCTAACGGTCAATATAATTCCACTAAGTCTGAGTTTTTAGCTCCTATACTTAACTAAAGGTTCTCAGATGGTATTTTCTTCTATATGCCAGTGTTCTTACACAATGTAATTTTTAGGTCATGCAAAGGAGATGCTTGGCCTTTAATGGATTTATGTTTTGTATTATTCATCAAAGCGTACAAGTTTCCATACTTGTATAATCATAATTATAATTTGTTATCGTTCACGCCTGGCATTAATGCAGTTTTTTTTTCACTTGGATTTGATTGTTTGATAGAGGTTTGTTTTTCATTGCAAATTTTGAATGTAACAAAATAAACCATCAAAGTTTTGATTTTGTTTCTTTAACCATTTGTTCTCAATCACACCAAATGATGTTGCTAAACACTACAACTGATCAGCGGGGCATCAGTGAATTATTTTCTCGTTTGTTTGCATGATTTTGTTTTGTATTCTAAATCCACAATTGATTAACTTCCTGTTGTAAATAAGGCATTTTGTTTCAGTCGCTGCTTGTATATTTAATGTTATTTCTTTGCTGTTGTAATTTGTAAACTGTATTTATATTCTTACAAGCGCAATGAATTTCCTTTTGGACCAGTAGATTGAATTCCGGATTAATTAATTATTTATTATTATTATTATTATTATTATTATTATTATTATTATTATCGTTATTATTATTATTATTATTATTATTATTATTATTATTATTATCTATTATTATTATTATAATAATTATTATTATCGTTATTATTATTATTATTATTATTATTATCATCATTATTATTATTATTACTATTATTATTATCATCATCATCATCATCATCATCATCATCATCATCATCATTATCATCATCATCATTATGATTATTATTATTATTATTATTATTATTATTTTATTGATTATCATTATTATACATTGTTATTATTATTGTTAATATTATTTAACACCGTATATTGAGCATGCTCCCACACAAAGTAGAAACAAAGTTATACTATGTTTTTCTTGAACTGTATAAGTCTCGTTCAGTAAATCAAAACTAGTTGGACATTTTTCTCGTAATATTTTCAGTGACAGTTTAAAGGCATTGGATCTCATTTGCAAACATCCAGACAGACCAGGACAAGATAACCCATGAATTTAGGCTATTGATGAAGGGCATGTCTGCGAAATCTGGGGGCCAGTAATTACCTCAAATTTAAAAATTGCGAAAGAAAAACAATAGCCGTCTAGTGTACGTTCTATGGTAGGAATTTTTTCTCGCGAGAAAAAATTCAAATCAGAGTCAAACGGTCACTATAATTCCACTAAAACTGAGTTTCTAGCTCCTATATTTTGCTAAAGGTTCCCAGATGGCATTTTCTTCTAAATGCCAGTGTATTTATACAATGTTAATTTTTAGGCATGCAAATGCGATGCCCTGCCTTTAAGCAATGAATGAAGCACAATATATTACTAATGGAAAGTGCATTAAAGACACAAGTTTATATTGTGGAGCGTCAGTTCAAAAAAAAAATTAAATTTTGATATATATCTGTAAGCTACATAGTATAGCCGCTTATATGGAGAAATAATCATCCTTGAATACAAAAGTTGGGAAAGTTATGCTGCCACTGGCAAGATATACATGAATAAACATCACCCTTTGAATTACCACTGTGGTGGAGTACAGAATAGCCTAGATCTATGCACAGTAGTCTATGGGAGGAAATTGGCAAGGTGAATCAGGTCAACCTGAGTACTCATAGATTTTCACTTTTTTAAAGCACTAAATAATCATTTTAAAATACAATTTTCGAGGCTTCATTTTTAGACCTTATCACAGACACTTAGAAAATGGAGGATATAGCATTAAAATGTCACAATTGAAGACTTGTGTCTTAAGTGTACCATCCCTATGTCATTGAAAAGAAACATACAGTTTTGGCATCATCGTATAAAGTCTTACAACTGCGTTACTTTTCGTCTAGAGGGTTTATCTTCACATTTGAGCTTTAATTGAGATGATCATTTATGCGAAGGGGTATGCACGGTCTTTCTGTTTTAGATGTTTGTTTTATGCAATCTGGTTCTACTTCGCGCGAAAATACTATCCGGAGGTGGAAAATAGCCAAATTTGATATTATTATTACATCATCCTAACAACTATCCCAACACAGCGCTTTATTAGTTATCGGCTGTATGCAAATATATCCTAGAAAAATAACTGACAGCTACACCAGTGTGTGAGAGCTATACAAACAATTAATATTATTGCAGGCGTGATAATTGAACATTATGTCTTTCGTTATCAAATTAAAAAAATGGCATACAAATAAATAGACACGCAAATTTGTATTAATATTCCCGTGGCAAATTCACATTACTGGAAAAAATGCGAGTTTGAGCAGGGGACCAAAAAAAAGAAGTATTGTGAAAAATTATGTCTTTGCATTTCGAACAATATTTGGTTTAATAGACCTCGTCCAAACTTTTATTTGATCGCTCTAAAATGAATCACCGCTTAATCTTTCTTCATGAAGCAAGTATATCCGCTGAAAACATCTGTCTTCTAGAGTTCCGTATTTTAGCTCTTGATGGCTGGGAACACGGAGAATTGTTACTTATTGCAGGCTGGAAGCAAAGGAGTTCTAGACATATTAGTACGCGGATCAACCTCAAAAAGATAGCTCGGAGCTTCGGAATGTAAATTTGCCAAGACAACCCTTCTTCCGTTTGGTCATCGCACTTCGCTGGCAGAGATTTACAACATTGGGGGCCGAGCTGTTCGTTTTAGTAACTTACTTACCGACGCCTAAAATGTGTGAGATAGGGTTTGATTTCAGTGCAGGCCGTGTCCGATGTTTGTAAGCGGCAGCGTACCTAGCGCCTGCTCATATTTGTTAAAAGATTCAAAGCCAATAGCGAGCCCATATTTGCGTTTTATCTGCTGAACAGGTGAAACAAGGGACGACTCGACGAAATTACTATTTGAGCGTTAACACGCTATCGCTGCAATCTGTGTGCACAGGGGGGCCTCAATGCTGTATTCGTTTCTGAGATTGACGCTTCACCGAGATCAGAATCAACATACCAAGGTCGCAATTTCACATGCGTCGCGATTGGCATCTTTGTGATTTTGAACTCCCCCACTATGCTTATGACACATTGACTCGTTGATAAATTGGCGGGAGGAGCTCTAATGTGTCGCTAAATTTCCATCTCACACATGATGGTCTTTTTCGCCATCGAGGTAATAAATTAGACACGGCAGGCAGGGGTTGGTTGAGTGACGATACAAATTGGCGATGAAAAACAGAAATGCTATCGGGTGTTATCTAATCCAGTTAGAGGTGTGAATACTCGCTCTGCATCTCTCTCCCTCTCTTTTTCGTCGCGCCTTTTTTCTCTGACTCTCTATCTCTCTCCATACTGTACTGAAACCACGAAAAAAAAAAGCTTTGAATCGTAGAGCGAGGCCGTTCAGCCTCTTGCATATCGATCGGCGATATAAATGCATTTGGAGAATTCGTTTCCAACGCCCCATCGACAAAGATATCACACCTAGATAGCACGATTGTCGCGCGGGACTGCGAGTGTGACTCCGATGGTGAGTGTCAGAACGTGAGAGCGGCTAGCATTAGTCCCCCTATCATGGCAAATCGATACGACTTGTGGATGCAATGCGCACTCGTGAGCGATTCCACAGGCGGGGAACATGTCTCCATCAAGCTCGACCATGGCGGCAAATGCGCAGCTTCCGCTGTGCGTGTATGTACGCCAAGTCGCCAAAAGCGCCAACAAGTGTCGTAGTCTCTTTAGAAAATCTTCTGCACGAAGTAAGAGGGAGGAGAAAAAAAATGTTCCGTATTACGATTACCGTGCTTTTCATTTCCTTCATTTATGCTTCTCGACGAACTCAAACACACAAAAACGTGGCTTTTTGTCTAAAATCGCCCTTAAGATCTATGTGCAGAACGTGTGCGCGTAATTGAAGCCCCTGTTCGTGTTGTATGGTTAGTTGCACCGACCATTAGCACGTGTAATAAAAACACCATTATTGGGTAACCTTCACCTATTACTATTATGTCGGGTTTGATGAGCGTAAGTGGCATTATCTAAGAATAGAGGAAACAATTTTCTACGTCTTTTTTGCGACAGGAGTATAAAAAAGGCAATTACTTTACTCTAACTCAGCTGAAGAACATAATGTATAAAAAGTCGATTATTATGAGGGTTCGGCTATCTTCATATAAATCCCTCTTCGCTTTTGCGAAGCTTTTCTCTATTCGTGTAGACATATAATGGCGTGAGGTTGCTCACAGCCCGAGGCCTAACATAAATCTCTGCGATTATGCATACCAAATACGCTGCAGAGTGTCGTGTGGTTAGCAAAAATCGAAATCTTTCTCCCTTTGCCGCGCGAGGCATATGCCACGCTGTCTTGAAATTCAAGAAGGTATACGAGTCATGATTCAACTGTTTTCTGCGCTCAGAGATGTTCCGTTTCATCCCGATAGAATCGGAGCCTGGCGGGGGTTTAGATGCTACCGGGCGTTTTACGCCAGCTCCGGTGGGACTCTCCGTTTAGCCAATATCTTGCCTTTCCTCCCGACGGCATGGCAGGGCGAAAACGACTCAAAACGATCATTACGCTCCGTAGCTGAAGGTACACGCCTATAGGCACGCGGATTGTAAAATAAACTCAATAACCAAATTTGGCGGGAAAATGCGATGGAGAGAGACAGCTCTTTTTTCTATCCAAAAGGTAGGTTCACCTCGATTTTGGTGAGGACGAAATAATCATGTCAGCGCTTGGACAAAGAGAGGTGAAAAGGAATCAAGCAATTATATCGCCAATGATGAATTGCTTCTCTTATCCCATTTTGTGATTTAAAGAAATGTGAACAAGATAAGTCATTAAAGTGCTCATCAACTTTGTGAACCAGCGGTTGTAGCTTTAATCATTTAACCTGTTGCTTAGGTGGGATAGGACGATGCCTTCAACGCTAAGACGTTAAACCACTTAAATCAGACCAGCATTATGGTAAACGATCGAGTTTTTCAAATATCAGAGATGACTCGTAAGACTACAGGTATCCATCCCCGGGATGCATTTCATCTCACTCGCTTTGAGACATTACAAATGAATAAAGATGTCACACCGGCCACCACATCGGGTTTATTACAGATCCCCAAAGTACAATCAACCCTTCTACATGTATACGGCCACAGATAAATTGCATTTCTTTAAGAACCCAGAGTCAACTGTCGTTTTCAAAACAACCGAAAGAAGAAAAAAAAATCTAGTGAAGATGAGAGATGTAGAATCATTGTGTTTGACCCGTGGGGATCACCACGACGTGATTGTCTATGTACGGTATTTCCCTTGACATGTAATTTGCTCCAATTTTCACACCTTGCCGCCCAGCCCCGAGCCCATGTTAGGACCCAGCGTGTAGAATTTGCACACGAAGGCGTGAATAACTCGTATAGTAACTCGTGGCTTGGTTATCTACGGAAATTCTTCCGATTTACCTCGGGCTGTATTGCTGCTTTGCTGCACACATTTTCGCTTTCGTAATTCAATACGTGAGGTGTTATTTTTTTCTCTGACTTCTCCTCCTTCCCCTTAGTCTTTGGCATTTCCTATTTTACAGCTGTTTCATATGGCATCATCAACAGAGCTCGATACGTTTGAAATGTACCATATTATTATACAGTTCACATGAACCGAAAATCTTTAATTTTGCTGATTCCAGTTCAATCACGAATGGTTGGATCAGTTATGCACACAGGCACACCATCTGACTCTGGGCATCAGCGAATAAAGGGTTCATCCACATTCTGTTTGGACTTACCTAAAGAACTCCATAATGACTGTTACAACTGTTCCACAAGTCGTAAGATTGTGACGTAATATTCATCTAATAGTATCTATCTGATGTAGTGTAAATTTGAACAACAGGACACCAATTCCACGAAGCAATCGTTAAAATAAAACTCAACGAACTCAAATTCTGACACGCTCATTTTTCAGTATTTAGAACCATAAATCCTCATTCGAGTATGTTTAAAGGGTTAATGACATCGTACGGAAGTCAATAGCTCCAAGAAAAATCCTGGTTGCGAGCAAATATTTCGTTAAAAAGATCAGATTGTTCCAGTATCCAGTAGTTCTACATCTTCTATAGATGATACCGTATATGTAACGGCTACAGAGTAAAAGTGTTTAATTTGTGCATGGTCTAAACAACGAAGGGCGCCAATTTGCATTCCAATATACATATTTTCATCCTCAAAGGTGCAATGAATACATTTTACAATACCTGTCAAAGATGTAAAATGTATTGCCGGGATTTTTTATCCAAAATGTGTGTCAAAACAGAAAGTACTTTTACCTAAATGTCTGCGAAAGTACACACCATAAAAGTTCAGGTGGTATTATATTTGAAGGAAACAAGATCAACTTTTTCTCAGTGCGTACAAATGGGGGCTTAATTCAAAGCATTGGTCCGCCCCCCCCCCACACATACACACATCAACTCAACCAATCAGCATATCTTACCAGTACTAAGTTTTCTGAACATTGAACCATATTTGTTGCTTGTTGTTAGTGTGTGTGTGTATGTGTGTGTGTGTGTGTGTGTGTGTGTTTGTATGTTTCAGTGTGTATGTGTATGTATGTGTGTATATATGTGTATGTGTGTGTATATTTATGTGTTTGTATGTATGTATATATGTATAGTAATGTATATATATCTATGTATGTGTGTATGTATGTATATGTGTGTATGTGTATGTACGCGTGTGTGTATGTATGTGTCTGCGTATGTGTGTGTATGTATGTGTGTGTGATTTGTGTGTGTGTGTGTGTGTGTGTGTGTATGTGTGTGTGTGTGTGTGTGTGTGTGTGTGTGTGTGTGTGTGTGTGTGTGTGTGTGTGTGTGTGTGTGTGTGTGTGTGTGTGTGTGTGTGTGTGTGTCTGTGTGTGTACGCATACACTGCAGAGCCTGATCGGTAAGTTTTGAAAGTTAGAACACAATAAGTAGAAGCACAGGGATGCAATGGGTTCCTTTTTGCTTTATTGTGATGTGTATATCACCAAATGCGTTGAAAATTTCTATTCAGTTTTTTTGACATACATGTAACTTCCTAGTATAAATATTTAGGCCCTTAATTACCATGGATATAATTCGATTTGTTGACCGTATTTTCATGTGAGTTTGTACAAACCGCTCTTAACTGCCAAAACATTTTAACCAAACGTTAGTCCAAATGGTATAGGTACAGTGGAATGTGACAAAGCCGTATGCGTAAACATACATAAACTCTAAGTTTTGAAAGAGATGTAAAAACTGTTCCCAACATTATCTATTATTCATTACATTATCCAAACATCGCAATGATATTGGTTGTACGTCACGGAAATGTGTAGAATGTAGTATAATTTTAAAATGTATGGGCTAGCGGACACAGCGAAATTTTTCTTTACGTTGCCTGATAATATTTTAAATTATCACGAAACATTTGCTTGATATTTTGCTGGTCACATTTCAAGGATGTTTTCAAAAACAGTGGTTTAATGTTCACACATAATATTCATGCGCATACAACTTTTAAAGATTATTTTGCAGCAAATGCTTTAACAACGTTGCAATTATGTTATTGATGAATATTATGAAAATGTACCTCGGTCGTTTGTTTCTAATGCCCTACATTAGTATACTAGTTGGCGAAAACGTAATAGCAATGTTCCAAGCTTATTGTTTTCTGAATGTTACCAACAAAGCAAAGACATATCCACAACATATTCGCAACATAACTCAACATCAGACTACTGCATCACAGCAACATCAGCCGAACGCAAGACCAAAAGCATTACAACATCGGTATTTTACACAAAAATCACCACAACAGCATAGAAGCAATATTAAACTTCTGCTTTACACTGGCATCACCACAACATGACTGCAGCATCACAACAAATCGCTGCAATAACATGTTAAAGGGCAGTGACATGATTGGGAGAAATAAAAGTAAAATTGCCCCTTCGAACCAAACTGGTTGAAATATATGCCAAATGGATCAACTCTGGGTGTAATCTCCCTCGGCTTGGAGAATTATCTAGGAATTATGTTTACTTAAAGGCACTGTAATAACAATGTTTCTAGTTTAAAAATCTGAGCTACATGATTCCCCATGCTACTAGTGTCTTTGACGTCTAAAAATGAAGCCCTGAAAAAATTGCAGTGTGAAACAATCATTAAGTGCTTAAAAAAGTGAAAATCATTGAGAGACCATTCAGCTTTTCTCCATAGACTGCTGTGTTGCAGAATTTCCTATCGCCGATATAAAATTAATGTGCCAATTTGTATCTGCCATATTGTAGCTAGTGACAGCATAACTGTTCAAACTTTTGTGTTCTAGGTGTTTATTTGTCCATTCAAACACTGTCAGATATGTCAGATAGCAAAGTTCGACAATTTTTTAAACGGTCTTTCCACAGTGTTATATAGTGTCTTTAAGCCGAATCAAGCAGATAACGCATTTTGCTCCCTCGAGCAGGCGCGCGTTCTGAGCAAAAAATTTTAGGGGGGCTACAGGGGGGCTTGACGGAAACATGCGAGGGTGGAGGGGGGATACCCCCCTCCCCGGTAGGAACTTTTTGAAAAAACGCATAGTAAAGACGTGATTCTGGGCATGGTAAAATAATATTTAATGAAGATTATTAGGATTAATTTCAAAAGATTACAGGAAGTATGTGAAAATTGTAATGGACAGTGATACTTGCGAGGGAGCGAAAACCTCCGAACGGGGGGGGGAGGTTGTGGAGGGGGAATACCCTCTCACACGAGGAACTTGTTGAAAATACGCCATAGAAAAGATGTTTTTCTAGCAGGGTAAACATATACTTTTGGCAATGGTATATTTATCAAGATTAGGGATTGGGAAGTCATACTTGCGAGGGAGCAACGCGACCGAGCGGGGGAGGTGTGGGAGAGGGTATACCCCTCCACGGTAGGAACTTTTTGAAAAATACGCATAGAAAAGACTGATTCTGGGCATTGTAAATGATGTTTTAAAGGTATATTTTATGAAGATTATTCGGGATTATTGTCAAAGATTACAGGAAGCATGTGAAAATTGTAATTGGGCAGTGATAACTGCGAGGAGCGAAACCTCCGAACGGGGGGAGGGTGTGGGAGGGGATACCCCCTCCCACGGTAGGAACTTGTTGAAAACACACATAGAAGAGATGTTTTCTAGGCATGGTAAACATATACTTTTGGCAATGGTATATTTTATCAAGATTAGGGATTGGGAAGTCATACTTGCGAGGGAGCAACGCGACCGAGCGGGGAGGTGTGGAGGGGGTATACCCGTCCCACGGCAGGAACTTTTTGAAGATACGCATAGAAAAATACGTGATTTTGGACATGGTAAATACATATTTTAAAGGTATATTTTATAAAGATTATTGGAAATTATTTCCAAAAGATTACAGGAAGTATGTGAAATTTGTAATTGGGCAGTGATTACTTGCGAGGGAGCGAACCTCCGAACGGGGAGGGTGTGGGAGGGGATACTCCCTCCCACGTAGGAACTTTGGTGAAAATACGCATAGAAAAAGATGGGTTTCTAGGCATATATATATTTTTTGGCAATGGTATGTTTAATCGAGATTGGGATTGGGAAGTCATAACTTGCGAGTGAGAGTGTGGGAGTGGGGCACCCCTCCCTCGGGAGGAACTTTTGAAAATACAGATAGAAAAGTGTTTTTTCTAGGCATGGTATATTCTTTGGCATTGTTATATTTTAAGTCAGTTAGGGATTGAGAGTCATACTTGCGAGGGAGCGAAGCGACCGAGCCGGGGAGGGTTGGAGGGGGGGACACCCCTCACCACGTAGGAACTTTTTGAAAATACGCATAGAAAAGATGGGTTTCTAGGCATGGTAATATACTATTGTAAAGACATATTTCATGAAGATTATTAGGGATTGTTGCGTTTTTTCGAAAACATGTACAGAAATACACTGAAAAACTGTAATTTGTATCATATCTTGCTAGGGAACAAATCGACCGAGCGAGGCATACCCCTCCACGATAGGAGCTTTTTGAAAATATTCATAGAAAAGACGGGTTTCTAGGCATAGTAAGTACATGTTTTATCAAGATTAGGGATCGGGTATCATACTTGCGACGGAGCGAAGCAACCGTGTGGGGGAGGGTGTGGATAACCCCCTCCCACGGCAGAAAAGTTTTGAAAATATGCATAGAAAAGACATGATTCTAGGCATGGTTAAATACTTATATTTTGAAGGTTTTGTAAAGATTATTTACTGATTGTAGTCAGGATTTCAAAGAGATGTAGGCCTACAGGAAGTATGTGGAAAACTGTATGTGAGTAGTGATACTTGTAAGGGAGCGAAGCGACTGAGCTGGAGGAGTGTGTGTGAGAGGGGTTCCCCTCCCACCGTAGAATTTTTTTTCAAAATTACAAACAGAAAGACGTGTTTTTTAGGCATGATAAATGGATATTTTTAGGTATATTTGATAAAGATTCAGGAATTTCAGAAGATGTTCAGTATGTTAAAAACTGTAATTCGGTATTCATGCGAGGGGCGGGAGATGGGTGTGGGATGGGGAACCCACGAAGAAATTTTTAAAATACACGTAGCAAAGACATGTTTCTAAGCACGTAAATACATATTTTAACGTGTTATTATGCAAATTATTATTTGGATTGTTTGTCAGTATTTTTAAGAAAGATGAACAGTAAGTAAGCCTATGTGAAAAAATGTTAATGGGTAGTCCGATAGGGAGCGAAGCGACGAGCAAGCGAATAGGAAACTTTTTGAAAATATGTAATAAAAAGACGCGTTTCTGGGCATGGTTAATACATATTTATAAAGTCTTCTTTCTATTCTTCTTTCTAAACTTCTTTCTATTCATATTTAATCTTTGCTCAATCACTTTAGTTTAATTATTAACATTTTCATGTTAAAACATTTTGGTCCGAAATTTGGGGGGCTTGAGCGATTTTTTTTTTTTTGGGGGGGGGGCTCAAGCCCCCAAGCCCCCCCCGTAGAAACGCGCCTGCTCTCCGGCCCTGATATAAATAGACCCATTAGACAGCTACATAAACAGATTTGTCTGTCACAAGGCATACTGATAGAAGTTATTTTAGAAACGAGTCACTTTTGATTACAAATTTTCTCAGGAGAATCCTTGGCGCAGTTTACTTGATTCTAGAATAGTTTTCCCCCCAAGTTGAAGACTACCCCCAATCATGTTCATTACCGTAAAAATAAGACATAAAGTTCCACATTATAGCAACATTGCATTAACGTAAAATAATATTACATCTCTAAAACCAGTTCGTAGCAATGTGGTGATGACAAGACCGTACACACCACGTTGCAACAATCGCCAAACATTCAAATCATTATTAAAGCAGTGAGTTATGTTCTCGGTTATGTTTAAAGTTCAAACTTAAAACTCATTACAGTACGTACATCATCGTACAGTTCAGTCAGCGTGGTACGTACTACGTGTGTAGCGCACACTGCGCGCGCTGCACACAGTACGGCAACGTGGGATGAAAATAGAACCAACATGCACGCTGCGCTGAATGGAGTATTTATTTAATATCATGTGACCAACAATCCTCCAATCAAATGACAAGGATCTACTTGGATGATGTATAAAATGCAATAATGTGCATAATGTCACTACAACCCCGCAACACAACAACACCACACAAAATAGTGTTACGAGCATGACATCGCTACAACATTAAAACGACATAAATTTATGCTTTTTTGTAATCGTTTTATCGTAATGTCTCGACATGATTCTGTTCGATTATGGTATATTATGTGATGCCATGTTTGGTCAAAGGCTCTGAAGGCACGCCAGCAAGATGTGGCACTGCACCTGCTATATTCTATGATGCAATAGTGTTGTTGCATGATCGCATTATGTTGTGATCATCCTAGTACGAGCACTTTTCGAAAGTTTTTTTTCTTGTAAAGAACATGAGCCAACAATAGTTTGATGACATTTTAGTACACCTTCTTTACATTAAATGAACGTTGTAAAATTTAAAGGCATCGTATAACAATGTTTCCATTTAAAAAAAAATACTGAGCTACATGATTCCCCATGCTACCAGTGTCTCTGACAAGGTCTAAAAATGAAGTCCTGAAAAAAAGTGTAGTTCAAAACGATCATTAGGTGCTTTTAAAAAGTGAAAATCATTGAGCGACCATTCCCGCTTTCCTCCTTAGACTGCTGTGTAGCAGATTTTTGTATCGGCTGAGAATAATTTATGCACCGATTTTCATCTGTACATATTTTACGAGTGACAGCATAACTGTCAAAAGATTTGTGTTCTAGGGTGTTTATTTGTCCATTCAAACTCTGTCAGGTGTGTCAGAAAGCAAAGTTTGACAATTTTTTAAATGGAGCTTCCACAATGTTATGTAGTGTCGTTAACAACACGTTTTGTTATATAACGATAGAAATTAATATGAATAATTAAACGAGTGACAGCATAACTGTCAAAAGTTTTGTGCTCTAGGGTGTTTATTTGTCCATTCAAACACTGTCAGGTGTGTCAGAAAGCAATGTTTGACAAATTTTTAAATGGAGCTTCCACAATGTTATACATGTATAGTGTCTTTAACAACGCGTTTTGCTTTATAACGATAGAAATTAATATGAATAACTAAATAGCTAACCAACGACTAACTATAACTGACTAACTAACTGAAAAACAACCTAACTAAATGAATAAATAAACATAAATAAATAAACAGATACATAAGTAAATAGATAAATAAATAAATAAATACATGAATAAATAAAAATAACAAATGAATAAAAATAATAGACGAATAAGCAACAATTATTATGTATATACGAATAGCACACCAATTACCAACGTGATATACCACCAGTTCAATTGAGGGAAGATAAAAGTGGAATAATTAACCAATTCCTCATATCAATTCAGAATGCCAAATGAAACTATAATAACACTTCTAATTGGTCACGGCTATTAAATACATTTCCCCCTTGTCATGCACCTGCCCCACTTTATCTTTGAGTCATTAGAACAGGAAATATCTGTCTGGCTCTATACCACACAAATTACAGTGTGAGTCAAATTACTAAACCCGGATTCAATCCCAGATTTCTCAAAATCGAACAAGGATATCATCAAACCTATAGAAGGAAAACGATTACATGATAATTGTTCCTTTGTGTGGTATATTGATTATTCATATTCGATCATGGGTTAGTGCTCAGCTATCATTTTTTGGAACTTGTCAAAGTAGTTTTCTGCGGGTTTGTTTAGTTTGTGCTGCATGGTGACAGTGACCCGATCACTCAAAATATAAACAGTCACGTATGCACGCTGTAATCTCGAAACATAATTGGACAAAACAAAATTGACACATGTCACCAAATTTATTGCTGAGCAGTCACCCGTGGCCTTATATGAATCACTGATATACCATATGGAAGTAAAATTATTATGCTGTCACTTCCTTATAACAGTTTTATGATATCTTTCTTTGATTTTTTTTTAGAGATTTGGGGTTAAATCTGAGTTTGGTTTCGACTCTATATAGAGATGCAATCGTGGCTATATTATCTTGTCCTCCGCCGACAATGGTGAAGATATTTGTAGCAACCTGGCCTTCAATGTGATGACATTCTATCCGAATTTCGTCGATAATCTGAAATTGACTAAATGAGAAAGATAATAAAATTGACTACTCATTTGATAGGATCGACTAGACCGGAGTACTGCGTCTTTGTTTGAAATGGATAATAAAGGATAACCTTTAGAGATTAATCAAAAGCTCCATGAAAACGAAAAGGAGAAAAAAAAACTCACGAGAAAGTGACCCTTATCAGGCGTCATGAACAAGACATTTTTATGCGAAGGTACAAAGCGCCAATTCGTTGTTACTTTCGGTGTCATTATTGGCATTTTACCTTCTCGTCGGATAATTTACTGGTATGATATGAAATCGAGTTGAAATCTCCCTATTGCCTTGAAGCCTGAACTATAGCGCTATGATATCCCTGAGTCTCAAATATCAGTGATGAGCGAGATAAGAACGAAAGATATGAAAGAAATACAGCCAATATAATTGAGATAGTCGTGACGGATACTATACTCTCAAAGTTGCATGCCATTAAATTAAAAATTACAATTGCCGACGCTTATTCGTGTGGCATTCAGAGAACAGTCAATTTGACCACACGGCTTGAACAAAAATGAGATGAACTTAAAGGTTAGTGACATGATTGGGAACACTTGAAAATGCCTCAAGAACCAAAATGAGTTGAAATGTATACCAACTATACACTAGCTGGAGTGGATCTCCCAGCTGGAAGGATTTGTCTGTAATTTGTTTACTTAAGGGAGAATCAAACATGAACATACTAGTATTTTAATTTTATCGGGGCACGATAAAAATAAGACCCATAGAGAGCCACACAGCAGGTTTGCCTACCACAGAGGGATATTGGCATTAGTTATTTTAGAATGAGTCAATGTTTGATTACAAGATTTTCACAGGATAATCCTTGCATAGTTTACTTGATTTTATAGTTTACTTGAGTCTAGAGTAGTTTCAGCCCAAGTTGAGGACTACCCCCAATCATGTCATTTACCTTCAATACTCCTGTCTTTAGATTTAAGTAATTATGTTTACGAATCACGCACTGCATTTAATTGTCTTTGCACTTTTTATTCATTATAAAATGTTTACCAAATTTTATTAATATAATTTTGTTTGTTGGTTATTTTGGTGTATTTATGTCGTATTTCTTTGGGTTCATTGTCCTCCAGATCAATGCTCCCTGATGAACCTTCAATTATAGTCTTCTTGCCAGGGGAGGTTGATTGAATGCTAATTTTGATCATTGATCACATGCTTTGATTTGCCTGATCTAGTTGGTATAATTTAACCACTTGTATGCCTCATTAACTTCGAGCATAATAATATAGTCTGCCATCTAATTTTTTTTATATTAATAATGATACAGAAGGTTTCTGACAGTTTTTGAATGACGAATGACACACACACACACACACACACACACACACACACACACACACACACACACACACACACACACACACACACACACACACACACACACACACACACACACACACACACACACACACACACACACACACACACACACACACACACACACACACACACTACACACACACACACACACACACACACACACACACACACACACAC
>JZLH01S0116217.1:32639-43727 GCA_001188425.1 Eucidaris tribuloides | reverse complement strand
ATTCATTTATTCATTGAAACATATTTCAATAGGATGGCTCGATCAGCAATAACAGTTTTACATCAATGTCCTGCTAAAAGGTAATTTATGTACACATTGTTTACAATGAATAAAAACTTATCCAGGCCCGTTATAATAAATTTGACTAATAGTAAGTATTTTACATATTCTTTCACGATAAAATCAAAACTAAAAGGAAACCCCGAATTGCAAATAGTAATCAAGATAGGGGCAAACCATTCATGAGTCTCAAAGTCAACCATACACGCTTTAAAAGTACACACACCGATAAAGATTTATGATGATGATGATGATAATAATAATAATAAAAATGATACTAATAATGATGATGATGCTGATGATGATAATAATAATAATAATAATGATAATAACAATAATAATATTCAAATTTATTTCAATTCCAAGATAAAAATCAACAAACAAGTACAATTGACAAAGAAAGAGGCAAAAGTAACAGAGTAATACAATTTCGAAACAAACATGGAATTGGGGAATACTGAATAAAATGTCAAAACATTCTGTTGAGGCAGTATTCCCCTGACAAAAATTTCTTGAATATCATGAATATGTTACACAAGTACATAAGATAAATTACACTACAATTACATGCACAACTATAAAACAAATAAACAAACAAACAAACAAACAAACAAACAAACAAACAAACAAACAAACAAACAAACAAACAACCTGAACAACATAACGGTGGAATGAAAAGAGGTACAGTATAAGTGAGATAATTGTAACTCCTCTCAAAGGAGAACTATTTTTATATGTACAGATATGCAATATAATCATATTATGTATATTTAATCAGATATGCTTTCAATTTCCTTTTAAGTACATTTAGTGAATTGGGTTCAATAATATCATTTAGTAGGGAATTCCATAAACATGGTCCAGAATGTCGAAATGAATGAAAAGCAAATTGTTTGGTAATATTCCACAGATGGTATTGATTTCTATTTCGGGTCTCATAATTATGTATACTATTATTCAATACAAACATATTTGCAATTATTTCGGGAATGATATTTAGCCTGATTTTGAAAGTTAAAATTTTGCTATGCTGTATTGTTTTAATTGGTGTATGTTAAGAATGTTTAAAGATGTAAATAAAGGATTTGATGGTGCCATAAAAATCACTTAAAGTACAAAGTCTTGCAAAACGTTTTGAAGTTTAAACAGACAATCCAATTTAGATGGGTGGTATTTGCATAAACAATATTGCAATAATTAAGATGAGGTAATATCAATGCATTATACAACATAATTATAATACTTTGAGGCAAGATGTGACGTAGCTTGCTGATGATACCAAAATTATTCGATTTATTTTGAGATACATTTTTAATGTGTTCATTCCAATTAAACTGTTCATCAATTACTACACAAAGAAATCTGGTACTGTTAACATGTTTCAATTGAGTGTTATTAATCTTAATGTTTAGGTTATTGAATAAATCATGAGATCGATGTTTTCTTTACAAAAGTATATAAAATCTGATTTTTCAATATTTATATGCCAATTTGTTTTTGCTAAACCAACAGGCAACTTTTGATAAATTATTATGAGATCTGATTAAATAGGTATCATCGGCAAACAGAATGAATTTTAAAATCTTAGAAGAAAAACACAAGTCATTACATAAAATTATATTACAAACATATAATGGACCCAATATAGACCCTTGGGGTACACCACAGTAATATGGGCAGGTTGAGAAATAACACCATTAAAAGAAACATATTGTAATCGGTCAGTTAAATAATATTTAGCTACAATAAGGGTAAACCACGAATACCATAATGACGCAATTTATCTATTAAAATACTATTGAATGCTTTGCTGAGATCTAAAAAGATTTCTAGTGTGTGAATTTTTTATATTTAGTGAAGATATAAGGTAGTCATGAAGATCAATTAATTAATTGATTAATTATTATTATTATTATTATTATTATTATTATTATTATTATTATTATTATTATTATTATTATTATAGTTCCGATTTATGATATATGTATTTTACAGTGATTCATATTACATGCATTCATATCGTAGTACACTGATTTTGAAGAAATTAAAATGCAACTAATTTTTATATCTGAAGATGAGCCTTCAATAATTGTGTCAAATTATTTGCATCGTAATGACACCTGTTCACACTTTTAATGCAGAGTCCGGATGACTCTCTTTCAGAAAATAAAAATAAATCAGTTATCAGACGAACGTATCACATCGTGCAACAAACGACAGCCTATACTAGTGCAAAATAAGCAAACAAGCACACTAAATTTAGCCTGAGTGTCAGACGACATCTACGGTAAGGTTTGTTTTGATATCACCCAATTCGCGCCTTTCCTGTGTTTGCTTAATTTGATCTCACTTCGAATACGGGTACCCCTCTAGAATTCGCTGATTCTCAATATAGAAAGAATCTCCGTGTTAATTTGGAACTTGACCGTAACCCAACGAAATGACACGGAGTAAGATTCGTACGAGATTGACAAGCGAAGGGACTATAGCGCTAATCAACGGTAATTAGATAAGAGGGTGGTAATGGTGGCGTGTACTTTGCAAGTCATTGTCAAGTACGAGAGAAAACAGATCAGGCCTATATACACACACTTCTTGTACGGAACCGGTAAACAAATGTCACTATTCGCTATTGTCCCGCTATTGTTGGATCTGAAATGTTTACCCCTCCTATCTATTTATCCCTGTACCCCTTTCAACAATAGCTCGTTACGTAGACGTAACTTACCTTCAAATTCCCCCTCCCCTCGTCTAAACCTCAAGAGCAAAAATGACCACGAACTAAGAGGCGTTAATGAGAATCGCGTAATCCCCGCTTTGTCCTCCTTCAGACTCCCCAGTATCATCCCAAACCACTTATCTGGCTACAAAATCAATCAACACACCAATTGTTTGTTATTCAATAAAAAAAGACTCTTGACCGGGATAGTTTGAATCCCAAAACGGTCAACGCGAGCGAAGAATGAAACTTATCCCTGTGAAAAGGGCTGACCGCGCACAAAACAAGTTCGACTGTGTACACCAAACAATTTTGACTTTCCTTTCTTCTTCTGTCGAAATTCCAGGTTTTTGTTCTTGGCATCTGCTCGTCTCCCTAAGATGACAGATCGCTTTAAAAACGGGACCAAGGCATCCCTTTCACAACACAATAGCTCGTAATCAGGATCGCTTTATTTTGTCCCTCTCCATTATTTCTTTACTTCCTCACAGTTAGTTTTATCTGACAACAGACCACACTGTGGCATCTAGAGCCAAAGGGTATCAGAAACAACTCGATAAATAGCCGAATCGAACGAATGGTAAACCTCTGTTGTTTCTCGGAAAAATAGGAGAGGTGCCTGTCTAGCTTTCGCTCTCCTGATGAGTCTTATTCACAATCACAGAGGAAGCCAACACAAGCCAAACGTCATTGACCGACAAGACAATTTGAAATGCCTCGCACTGCAGTACCCAGATTCTACGACTCTTAAACAAGGAAGCAAACACGTGTTCAAAATTCAAACAACTACCTCGGGCCAATAACACAAAAACGAAACACATCTAGGTAACGCCATTCACTGTAAAAAATACCGTATATTTTACGGGCAAATTACGGGAAACCGTAAAAATAATTACAGTTATTTTAATTTAATTTTTTAATGTTTTTTTATGGCGAGTTGCCACCCATCTCCCGTATTTTTATTTTTATTTATTTTTTTTTTTTTACGGGGGATGGGTGGCACTAACTCCCTGCCAGGGATTCCATCGTAATTTTTACGGTTCCCCGTAATAATACGGGCAATTTTTCACAGTGTTGCTTAAAGACCATGTTAATTTTCCTCTATGTAATCGCACAAAGTAAAGCACAAACACGTCTATACAATGCAGTTGTTTTAACACAATGATTTTCTTTGACGAAAACATTACAGCAACCATTCATAAATCGAATCTGTTGGGACTGCTGAACTAGTCTGACCATGGTCTGACTAGGACAAACTTCGACTAAACAAAGGAAGGGAGCTTTTTTAGATCTCGGCGACATAGGCCATTTTTCGACTCATAAAGGAATGTTATTCAAAAGTTGCTTTTCAAGTATATTGATGTCTGATTTTGTGTACTATAAATTGTGTCACAGTCATAGACAAGCGAGAAATGTACGTCTCAAACGTTGAGTATAGAAATCTTCGTGTTTTGGTATCATTCAAATGATATCACATTCAAATTTATGATTGGAAGTATAATTTAAGACACAATGCCCACAGAATTAAGTATATTGTTTAAAGTTTCTGCTGCAAAAATTTCAAAGTCATTTTGTTGTATAAGGATTAGCAGAACATTATGTACGGTAAAAATTTGTTGTGTATACCGTCACTGTAAAAAATTGCCCGTATTTTTACGGGAAACCGCAAAAATAATTACGGCTATTTTACTGTAATTTTTACGGTTTACGGTAAAAACCTACGGTTTTACGGTGGAATACCGGTAAAAACTTACGGTAAACCGTAAAAATTACGGCGGAATTCCTTGCAGCGAGTTGCCACCCATTTCCCGTAAAAAAAAAACTTTTACGGGAAATGGGTGGCAACTCGCTGCAAGGAACGGGAAATGGGTGGCAACTCGCTGCAAGGGGGTTTACCGTAATTTTTACCGGTTTTCCACCGTAAAACGCTTATTTTTAATGGGTTTTCACCGTAAACCGTAAAAATTACATTAAAATAACTGTATATATGTTTACGGTTTCCCGTAATTTCCCCGTAAAAGATACGGTATTTTTTTTACAGTGTTCCTATGGGATTTCTATCAGGACCGGAGATATATAAACTACTGGTAAATTAATGCTCCCTTCATGAAAGTAAACAAATTCAATACATTTTGTTTTCAGCCTGAAGCCTGGTATATGGTTCAACTCAATCGTTTTTAGACATTTTGAGTACTCCCGATCATGTCACTGTCATGATTGGGGGGTAGTCCTCAAGTTTGGATTAAAACTATTCTAGAATCAAGTAAACTATGCAGGGATTCTACTGTGACAATTTTGTAGTCAAAAGTTGACTCATTTAAAAATAATGTCCATCACTATGCCTTGTAACAGACAAATTTGTAGTTTTAGCCTTCTATGGGGATTAAATCTATCGTGCCCCGATAAAATTAAACTGCTGGCCTGTTCATGCTTGATTCTCCTTAAGTAAACAAACTCAAGACAAATCCTTCCAGCCAGGATATCCACTCCAGCTGGTGTACATTTCGTTTATCTTTCAATCAGTTTGGTTCTAAAGGCATTTTTTTTCTCCCAATCATGCCACTGAGCTTTAATGCAATAGACCTATCAATTCGTTAAAAGTCAATTCATTTCGTAACACATAAATGATGGAACAGTTTTCTTTAAACCACATACCTATACATTGAAAGTGTTTTACGGATACAGACAGGATAGTAGATGGATAAATCATAGACAGACAGACGGACAAAATGGATCGATAGATATATGGATAGAGATACGATATGGAATAACGTTCCTAAATTCCATGACAACCTATGAGATGGTGCCTATACAAAAATGGGTAAAACTCAAACAACTAAAGTTAGACGAATTCCATGTGCACTTTGTCACCCGCCATCAACTTACAGATATAAAATAGCCACTTCATCTCTTTTAGATTAATGTCAGTATGTATATCAAAATGTAATTCCTTCTGATGATCTCATTTCACCTCAACTTCAATGCCTTGTATGAGCTCGCCGCGGTAGACGCATCTAGGAGACTTATTTGACCACCTGTCATAGATCTAGACATTTGCTATGGGACCGCATGTCAGACCTGACTTTTAACTGTCCCTGGATAAAGATGATCTGCATTGCAATACCTCTGGCTCTATCTGTCAACTGAACATCATCGGAATGGTGTGTGTGTGTGTGTGTGTGTGTGTGTGTGTGCGTGTGTTACTTCTGTACTGCTAACACTGTGATGTTAAAATTAGCACACACATGAATTGTGCGATATAGATACAAGATATCGGTTAAACTTAAAAACTTTTATTTTAAAGGCAGGGAATCTCATTTGCACACATCCCCGCAGACTAGGAAAAGATAACTCATACTTAGGCTACTTGATAAAGAACATGTCTGTGAAATCTGGAGGTCGGTAATTACCTAGAATTTGAAAAGTGCGAAAGAAAAATCGTGGCCGTTTAGTATACGTTCTATATGTCTCGCGAGTCAAAATTCAAATCAGAGTCTATAACGGTCACTATAATTCCACTAAAAATCAGTTTCTAGCTCCTTTACTTTGCTAAAGCTTCTGAGATGGTATTTTCTTCTAAATGCCAGTGTATTTACACAAATATTTTTGGGCACGTAAAAGAGATCCTTTAAAGTGTCGAAAATGATATTCTTGGTATCAAAAGTAATCTTCTTGGTGTTAAAAATCACACACGGGACGTTAAAATTCAACCTAAAGCTAGTATGGGCAACTCACTGAGTTAAATTTAATACTCAAGAATTTGCAGTGTGCTTTCTGAAATAACGTGGAACTAATATTCAACTATGACAATATGTCATTTTAGACAACTTCCGATAAGTTCACTGTTATTTTCTGATATCTGGCGAACATGCATGACCATACACATGTACTTTTGAAATATTGATGATGTGGATATGCCAATCGCGTTTTCGTTCCTGTATTGCAGCGAGGAAACCACGATTAGCAGAAATCATGAACAGAAGTAAGTGAAAAATGCTTTGTTTCACCCAGATGGGTTTGTGTTTAAATACAAACACTCGACAACATTGATATAAGTTAAAATTAATTTCGCAATTCTATTCCATATCTCAAAATTATGACAGTAATTATAATGTGATTTTTGTCTTGTAATAGAATACATATTCACACACAAAGTGTATACAGCGCAGAAGCACTAAAATGGCTGGTAAATAATAACTAAACTCGTTATATTCACACAAACTAATGTATTCCACACATAGTAATGCCTTGCATCAGTGTAAGTTTCAACATGCCCGCAAGCTCGAATTGGCTGAATTTGATTTGAATTCAATAACGTTGGTCATGCATTTATTCCTGCATAGCACATAGAGGGCTTTTCCTTGAATAAATACGGTCTGCGGACAAGAGGTGTTTCTTGGCGATTGAACATTTTGTTTCCGAGCGATCTGCCATCAAGAAGATGTAGATAATTCGTTAAAAAAGACAACACAATCGATCATGTCAATAAGAAAAAAAAAGAAGAAGTGGAAAACGCGGGTATTTTCTCTTCTTCTTCAACGTGGCGCAGGAGTAAGAGATCAAAGAGATAGGTGTGACGTCAGCTCGTCTCCCAGAAATCATTTCCCCCGCCGGAATGCCACCGAATGTAGCTATTCGTTAGCCAGTTTAATATGCAATCGCGATAATGTAAGTGACACCCAGCTTCACCGCCGGTAACCTAATTCTCCGTTTATAACTTCTGATTGAAAATAATTATGTCATATCATTCTGAAGTCGTACATTATGTGTCGAAAATGTATACATTTAATAGCGTGTCGATGATTCGATTAGTCTGTGAATGAGGTGTGATTCCGTACAATGAAATCTCATCTTTTTAATTGCTCGCCGGCAAATCGTTTGCACTTTAAGGGTATCATGAAAATAAAAAGGGGGTCGACGGGAATCGAATAACAGGGAGAGAGAGCATCGCTCGAGCATTGCCACGCATATAATTTTCAAGGAAACTTAATTTTTCTAATTTCACCAAATTCGTTCATACCCGCGAACAGCTGGATGCAAATTCGAACTTGTTATGAGGTCTGTGTCTGTATGATTGTTACGGGCGAATAATTTATCTGATTGGTCTTTAGAATGTGTGATGTCTGTCGGTTTGTCCTTGTTTGGTTGATGTGCTGGTGTGTGTAATTTTGTACATTATACCTGCCTGTATGTGACTGTATTCGCGGCTTGGAAAGTTGCAGTTTAACTGCATATTATTGAATGCATTTTTAAGGAAAAAATACGACGGTGGATGCATACGTGATATATTCAAATGTACATCATTTGAATTAACCCGAATGAATGCGTTGAAGTGTTACATTTTAGTGTAAAATTAATAACGGCTTGTTGACTACAATAAACACATACGTGCGCGAACACACACACACACATACACAAACACACAGACACACGAACACCTATACACACACACGGACACAAACACACGAACACCTACACACACACACACACACACACACACACACACACACACACACACACACACACACACACACACACACACACACACACACACACACACACACACACACACACACACACACACACACACACACACACGACACACACACACACACACACACACACACACACACACACACACACACACACACACACACACACACACACACACACACACACACACACACACACACACACACACACACACACACACACACACACACACACACACACACACACTATACACATTAATCACTAAGAACCTTTTAAGTGCCGTGGGAATACCCGTTAACCCGAACTGCTTTTTACTTTCTAACGTATGCAGAAAAATAAACGTGTCTTTCGAGTTTCGACGTAATGATAATCAAAGAAATTATCATAATTTGAAGCTGGGGAAATATTTCTTTGAAATCAATTATGTTTACGAATGTAATGTAAAACTATTTTCAAGCTTAACGATCACAATTGTCATCGTTGGTTTGTACTTAAAAATGAATATTAGAGCAACGATAGTTTCTACAAATTTTGTTTTTATTTCAGTTTGACTAAATTTGCTCTTTTAAGGTTTTGGTAATCGGTTTTTGATATCGATAGTGCCACATTGCCCTTTTTAATTGCCGACCGACGATATTGACGTCACATGTCAAATAGTCACTTTGCATTCCAAAGTAATTCACACCTTCATAATCAAACAGGCTGGACTGAAATATATGTACAATACAAAAACACTTATGTGTGTTTAACGACTTTCCTCACGGAGTGTGTGTTATTGGTAACTCGTTTTCCCCTTCTTCCTCACCGTTCGTATGAGACTTGACTACGACTACAACTGCAATCACAGAAAAGTGACAACTTTGTCAAGCTATGTGGGTCTTCTTCCTTTTTGTCAACTTCCAATTCATCCACCCTTCTCATGTTAGTAGGATATTTACCTTCCCTTCTTGTTTGAGGGGAAACTAAAGGTTTCTGTCCTGCTTTTAGGCGAGTAATTTGTCATAGTAGATACTTAGGCGATTTGAGGGGTTGTGTGTCTATTATACATGCCAGTTCTTGGTAAGGTCACTGAACAGAGTAAACGGAGGCATTATTGTTGAATTGTGGTAACAGTCTTTTCTTAGCTTCACCTCTCACGTTGGGTGGCTATTGTATGGCTTCTAAAGCCAGGGAAACTGTGAGGTTATGCGTTGACTGTAACTCGCCAATAGTCGTCTATTCATGGCAAAATTCGGCGTTGTTGTAATAACAATAGTGGTAATTAGTGTCAATTAAAATGCGCGCTTTGCCATCGCCCTCAGCTCTTCCTGCATCTTTGTGAGAAGAAGGGTCGATGATTGTTATTTCAAAAATGGATAGAAGTGTTTGCGCACCATTCAATTTTGTGGCTTTGCAATCCGACGGAGGAGTGTGATACACTGTGCACACACACGACGATTTGGGTCCACACTACACATGTCACGACGCTTGTTGGCGCACTTCGGTTTGAGATGTGGGGAGGTCTCAACGCGCAGAATCAGCTGAAGAGGGGGAGGGCCCGAAGGGGGATACATTATCGTAGGTTGCTATGCTGAGGATCTGGTGACCTCAAATGATTAGGAAACTTGTGCTCCGGAATTAGTTCATCCAGGCGTAAAGATATTCCACCCTTTCTAGCTCCACTCATTTTGAATAGAACAGTATAGTCGTCTATTCTTCGTCGTGTAATTGGACCTGCTATTCAGCCGGCCCATGTGGTCAGGTCTTTGTTTCTTAATGGCGTGATTGACAGTCGTGACAGTGATTGACACGGTCCCCTTGGTGATGGGCCAACAAATTGCTTCTAAGCCAATCGAAAACCATTTATCCAACAAATGCTTACCATGATAGCAGTGATAATATGGGTTGTGTCACAAGCCGGCTTGATAAAAACTGACACCTATCGTAGCGTTCGGCCACACCCCGGTGTTTAGCGCAAATGGTTTGGACGGAGACTGAGACGGGCGACAGGGGCGCTTTGAGAGCGGCCCAGGCGCTGGCGCAGTATTACCACTTACACGATTCTCGTAATAGCGAAGGCCTGGCCAGATTAGCCCACATGTATAGCATGCAACCGTTTGTGTCCTTTGCTGCCGCAGCTCCGGCGAGCACGATATTCCCGCTACCGGCGGCTCTACCAACTTTATGTTTTTCACCGACACAAATCGCAAGCGTTTGCGAAACGCTGGAAGAGAGTGGTGACATCGAGAGACTGGCCCGATTTTTGTGGTCCTTACCCGTCGCTCCCGGGACCTGTGAGGCCCTCAGTAAGCATGAAAGTGTTTTGCGAGCTCGAGCCGTTGTTTCCTTCCACCAGGGCAACTTTCGCGAACTCTACCACATTTTGGAGAACCACAGATTTACCAAGGATTCGCACGCCAAATTGCAAGCTATGTGGCTCGAAGCCCACTATCAAGAGGCTGAAAAGTTACGAGGGAGGCCCCTGGGTCCGGTCGACAAATATCGAGTTCGTAAGAAGTTCCCCCTTCCTCGCACCATCTGGGACGGGGAACAGAAGACACACTGTTTCAAGGAGAGAACGCGGAGTTTGCTCCGTGAGTGGTACCTCCAGGACCCGTACCCGAATCCAACCAAAAAACGAGAACTGGCACAAGCCACAGGACTTACACCGACACAAGTCGGTAACTGGTTCAAAAACAGGAGGCAACGGGACCGGGCAGCAGCTGCGAAAAACAGGCAAGTATAACAATCGAAGAAGACTGATGAAAAATAAAATATTGAAAAAAAATAATGGTAAATTATCATTTTATAAATATCTTACCATCAAAGAAGTAAGT
>JZLH01S0116217.1:0-28616 GCA_001188425.1 Eucidaris tribuloides | reverse complement strand
CATGATAATTTATTTCAGCATTAATTAACAGCAAGCAAGTATCTATTGTTCACATCATCTCAATCATTCGCTGAAAACGTAATATAATATCTATCTTATAGACATTGATGAACTCACTGTGCAGTAACTCTAACATATGATTAAAGTATTCACTTATAAACACAACCGGTAATTTTCAATAACTCCAGTCCTCGTGTTAGTTGTTAAACATGTTAAATATCGATAATAATTTTTCGTAGATCTCTCCGGAATGTACTTTCTTTAACGGAATGAATTTTGGTTGAGAAATCGAATGTTATCATAATGGATTAGTTGAATGTACACATTTGTCACGTGATTCTAAGGAGGTGAAATGTTTAACTTACTGAAAGTTAAAACAAAAATAGTTTAACATTGCGGAGGACTTTTTTAAAATGTCTAACTTTGATATCTGAGTTACATGAAAGTGTTAGAATGGACAAATGAACACAAGAGAATACAAAACTCTGGGAAGTTATGGAGCCACTGGCTGGCTCTTATGTACGGGTGTACCATACATGAATTAATTAAGCATCCTAATAAAACCTAATTTTATTTATAACACAGCAGTATGTGGGAAAATTGGCATGGCAAATCCGGGTATTCATAGTTCACATTTTCACTTTTTAAAACACTAAATGATTTGAAGTACATTTTTGTTTTATAAGGGCTTCAATTTTAAACATTATTAGAAAAAAAAGTTATAGCATGGAGGATTATGTAAGTGAAAACATTGTTAAGTTATGCCTAATGTGTATTAGACGATTTGAAATATGTAGGTTATGTACGTTGTACTTTAATAGTTGTTGTGAAATACGGAACTCGTTGTGGTCGGATATACTTCTTATATTTCGTCAGCAAAATGAGTTATGATTTCCCATTACTTATTTACATTTTGTAATTGTATACAGTTATAAGTGGTACTTACATGAATTACTAGAAGTACTGCAGCACAGGAAACTAATTCAAAGTATTAATTTACATAGAACGATTATTGCCGAATAACTGGTCTTCCACCTCCTAAATATAATTAAAGCAACAAGTTATCTTTAAGAAAATATATTAATACTGTAAAAGATATAAGTAATGAATAAATGTTGGGAGGTTTTTGCAAAAATAATGTTAGATAATATTTAGGTTGATTAATAATCTTAAACATAATAAGTTAACATAAGTATACAAAGTGTTTATTTAAAAAGAAAACAGATAAATAATTCATTATGTTATCATTTATTTATTAATGGTGATTATCTTTTTTTTTAAATTAGATTAAGTTTACTAGTACTCCTTTATTGATAATATCATAACCTACTGTTATGTGTTTTGAGCGAAAGGTGTGAATTTTAGTGTTATACATAATCATACATCTTGATTACAAAAAACTTAAGCAGATATAAATGCCTGTTTCATCGTTTTTATAAGTTATTTGATGAAGATATGTTTTTAAGATTGTGTTCATGATTTGCACACCCCGAACAGATTTTATCATGTACTTAGCTAAAACAAGTCATAATGTAAAGATTTACATTTCTACACCTCTCATAAAAGCCTTGGGGCTGAAAAGTCAGGATTTGCGAAAAAAATATGGGTTTGATAAAATTCAAAACAGAATGCACAGACGTAACGTCGTTCACTGAATTTGAATTTCATACAACCGTTAAACTAGTCTGACTGCCAGACCTGATTCGTGTATCATCTCCTGAAAACTGAATAGCTCCTGATCAAAGCTTACAATGTCAAACAAAAACTCGCACCAGTTGGACGATTTTCAGGCTATTTTGCTACAGTTGGAATCTACCATATTCAGAATCAGTGTACAAAACCGAAACTATTGCTATAATCAAGGGAGGTGGGAGAGATACAGCCTGATCAACTGCCCAATTTCAAATGATTTATTGTTTATATTTCAACAACTTTAAAACGTGTGAATCCCAACCTTTGAACACTGTATTTTTAAGTACCTTTCTTTAATTTGATCAAATTTGAGCAAAATCGGTTCGGTATGCAAATAAAAACACAACCTTTAACCAGTTAGTAATATTATACAAAGTTAATTCAATACCCAATTTCATATAATCAGATTCATTTTACGCTTTCTTCTTTGATAATGTTATAACCTACTGTTGTGTGTTTTGGGTGTAATAATTGGATTTTAACCATCTTGTTTGCAAAACTTAGGCAAATAATAATGTCCATTTCATCGTTTTAATTGGTTATTTGATATGCAACTTAGTGTACAAAGTTTATTTAATATATTCAACGGAATCGACTCAATGTTTCCTTCTTGATTTGTTTAAATCATTAATTTAATTCTTAGTGGTTCATAGTATTGTACTAATGTGTTAATTTGATTTGGCGCAGTTTAATTATGCTTGATTCATCACGATGGCAGAATTGATTATACTATTAATAATAACTTCACTGGCTTCCAGTCAATCCGTCTGAATTGTAACGGCTTTAATTTGTTCTAAAAACAGGATAATCGTCACTATCATTGCTACTAGCACTACCTGGTTTATGTTGACATAGTAGGAAAGCTCCCCTCAACCATTCATTATTTTGCTTATTATCGAGGATTGAAACTTCAGTTACAGACATCGAAACAGCTTCCCTAAATCTACAATCTAGAAAAGCAATATTTCCAGTGAATTACTGGAGAACATTATACACATATGAATGTCAAACAGCCATGCCAATACTATGATTATTGTTTATTATAGCACAACGTGTGAGGTATCACACGGCTATGAATGACAATCAACGAATCTGATCGCGAGATCAAATATTTATCTTGATCTTGAAATTGATATTGTGGTGGTAATAGTTGTCAGTCTAGTGGCTATTGTCATCAATTTAGACTGGTTGTCATATTTAATCATCGCCGACCACGAAGCGTGCGGGGCTTCCTTTGCTTTGTTCGGGTTACGTGCCTAAATGCTTCCCCACGTATAATATCGTGTACTAACAAGGTAATAATGCCTGGGTCGGTGGACCTTGCGTACGGACAACATTACCGTCTGCGCGCTGTCCGCAGATAAGGCGAAAGCTGCTGTATACATGAATTGCAGCTTTGCATGTCATCAGAAAACAAGGGATTGATGCAGGAAGCGGGAAGGGGGAGACGGGTATTATGGGGGGAAAGTTCACGGGGTTGTGTACGATTGAAAGCTTTTTGAGTGTAAGACACTCGGCTTTAAAATATTTATGTAAACCTTTAGATAACAGTATCGTTAGTTACTTTCCTGGAGTGATATAGGTTACGTTAGCGTCTGCAGATATTGACACGACGGGGTGGTTGACGTGGCTGTACCATCACGTAAGAGGAGGCTTGAATCATGGTCGCTTGGAGGTGCATATCCGATCGTTTTTTGCATGATGATCGAGTGGGACCCGTCAAGCGAAACCGGGGGATTTTTTTATGGACATTTGAAGCTAAAACAGTCCAAACGATTCGATGTTTTAAGTGGCAGCCCGCGTGAAGGGGGCACATCGAGGGTTTGTTTGCTACACTACGGTAGACTGTCAAAAGGCTAGCGTAAAGCCACTCGAAACGAACAGAAACAAACTTTTCTCAAATGATGCTTTAATTGCGTCCAGTTTGCACGACTGCAGTCCCCCCTCTCGAGATAATGTGAGCTGGAGAATCTCAACAGTACACATCTTGTCGAGGATTTCTGTCTGGAAAGCAAAACAAATATGGCGGATTTGGAGGACGATTAGCATACTTTTTTGGATGGGCCATTTATGTATCTTCATTGATGCGAATTAGCATTCACACAAAGGGGATGGTTGGGTGATGACGTATGTGGGTTGACAGACAATCCATACTCTTGTTGTATGTGAAATGCGACATGTATCGCGTCTGCCCGCTTTACTCACTCACATTCATGTTGTAACAACGCTTGAAAGACACTCAAAATTATGCAACAGAAATATATACAAGTAATAAAACTAAGAACCACGTAGCCTAATATTGTGCAAAATAAATACATCCCCAACCCCAAAGCATAAGCCTACCCGTTTCCTTCCCAAAGCACGTAAATGAGGTACCCTAAAGCACGTGATAACTTTACAACGCAGTATCAAATAACAAATTTGAACTCCTTAAAGGCATCGTGTAACAATATTTCCATTAAAAAAACACGTGAAATACATGATTACAAATACTATCGTGTCTTTGATAAAGTCTAAAAATGAAGCCCTGAAAAAATTACAGTTCAAATAAAAGCCCAAGTTTAGTTTTGGGGATTTTTTTTTATTTGAAAGCTTTATGCCCAAAGGTCATATCACACCAATAACAGATTCTGAATGTCTTTCGTTGTTTTTTTTAATTAATTAATGAAAAATCTCGGGGGGACCCCCGAGATTTTTTGGTACCCCAAGATTTTCGACTATATTTTACATTATAGCATCCAAAGGGTTAATAAGGTGTTCAGGTTATCTGAGTTATACCTCATCAGAAAGATCAGACTCTGCTTCAAAAAGTAAAAGTCATTGAGTGACCTTTCCAGTTTTCCTCCATAGACTGCCGTGTTGCAGAATTGTTATCGGCCGAGAATAATTATTGTGTCAAGTTTTATATGTACATATTTTACAAGTGACAGCATAACTGTCTGAACTTTTGTGTTTTAGGGTGTCTATTTGTCCATTCAAACGCTGTCAGATATGTCAGATAGCAAAGTTTAACAATTTTTTAAACGGGACTTTCCACAATGTTATATAAGTATAATGTCTTTAATATTTAGTTTCTCCTGTCCATGATTTTGAATGGCATCATGAAAACAAGAGCTTTTACAAGCAAACATCATGTCTCAGCGGACACTTTTCATATATTTTTGTAATTTATTGAATTTAGTTTTGTCAGATACCGGACCGTCTGGTTTCTTGCTAAAATGATATCAATAATTAACCTTGAAAAACCCTTACATGGTTTCTTGAATAAACCAAATCATTGGTAATGAGTATAATTCATTGATGCATTCACTGCTATCAAAACAGTGTACCACAATTAACACTAATTTCGTATTGAAAATAAAGTACGCAAAATTTTATTGGTAAAATCTCACTCCAATATGAATTTGAATCAAGTTTAATTATATCATGTCCAGTTATCCATACTATACATGCATATTACACCAGTCTTTCTTTATTTCGAGAACAGATTTCTAATAAAACCGAAACTTTATCGCCACCTATATAAGTTTACAGTGTAAATTTTTCCCAAAACCTGTGATTAAAAAAAAATACTTCTTTGTATTTTGATGCAAGTTTGCACTAGTCTTGTTAGAGTATCAATTTCACAAGTTTGCTAAGTATTAACCGAGAAGTAAGAATCTTCATTAATCTGTTCATGATAATTAGCGCTGGGTTTAAAGTCATTGAACACGCTCCCCAAAGATTTAAAACGGCATTTTTCTTTATTTCAATTAGCACCAAATATCGCATGTATAGTTAAGAATTCAAGTCATAACTGGGCACCCGTAATGAGTTTTGGATGAATTCTGAAAGAGATTTCATCATACTCGCAACATGTACGAGAATCTCAACGAAATTAGTGGAACTTTCAGGACGTTTTGCCTTCTTGCGGGAACACAGGGCGTTATGTACAACATTTTTGTGTGTCTTAAAACTTTAGTAAAGTTTTAAGACACGAATAGTTTTTATTGAACTGTTTTGTTGTATAACTTTTTTTTTCATGAAACGCTTTCCATTCTTTCGCTCTGATGATAATATTTAAGTTTGACAAAGAACAATTTCTGACAGTTACCAGGCAACCTGACCCCATGCATTCTTTCTGAATCTTTACAGATTTTCTTTGCTGTTTTCATTATTTCTAAATTTATTTTTTTCAGTCAGTTTTCTTTCAGATATAATCAAATATGTTGCAGTTACTGTATTTCAAAATTCGAAAGATGATATACAGCTAAGAAGTAGGTAATAAAGAAAGAAAAAAGAGATAAAAGAAATAAGCTGATAAATAAATAAATAAATAAATTAAACAAATAAATAAATAAATAAATAAATAAATAAATAAATAAAATGAAATATAATAGAATTGACAGTTATATATAAAACAAAAGTGCATAAATGAATTACTTAATTAAATCATTCAAACAATAAAAATGAACGTTTTGATGAAAGTAATTCATAAAAAGTATTTGCATAATTGTTAAGAAGAACATCATTTTTTCCTCTTTTTTCAGTGGTGATAATCGTACATTGCCCAGACATGTGAACAATTGTGTGGACGTCCTGCTAAGGCGAGAGACACGTGAAGAGATTTCTTGCTCTACTTTGCCCAAACTGAAAGTTGATAATCACTGAAATATTCATGCGCACGAAAATACGGTGTCGTCGGTTCTCTTGTTAACCCTGCTGATAGCCCTGTCGCAGTTTTACTAATAGCCAAGGGACTCCGAATTTCCGGGGTAGAACGTCATAAATTCGATAGTATGCCAACTTTAAGATAGTCGTCCGCACGTCCATGTTATGCGTATCGTTCGACCCAATCGATTTCATTGTGCGTATAATATGCCTAGTGTTACGGATCATGTGGGAGCCGATAGCGCGCGAAGAAGTTGAAGAAAAAAACACACCGCAATATGGACAAGTTCAAAAAATATAGCTGACACCTATCCATGCTGTCTGCCTGTCTCATTTCACTAATAATCAAGTATTATATCATATGCAACGGGGCTATGCAAATAACTGTCGTATAGAGTGTGACCCAGTTCAATAATACGAGGGGTTTTTTACCAATCACCCGCATATATTTTCAAGTGAAATTGATATTTTTTCATATTATTCCTGTTCATTCGAATGAAATGTATGCTCAAGACAGATCCAGCCATGTCTTAGCGTCGGATCATTGCCCACGTTAGTTGCAGCGTCATGATTCTCAACGACTGAAACCCAGCCCGTTGCGACCGCCTATATCACGTTTTAAATAACTAACGCGTAATGTAGACCTGCTCCCCAGCCGCAAATTTCCAAATTATTTGCCTTGGCACACACACAACATTCTAACTACGATATCTGAGTCAGATTACAGACACCTTTCCGATCATCCGTCCTGAAACTTCTCATACTGATCTCATCTGGATAAAGAAGAAAATGTTCGTCAAGCAATAACCAGAGAAGATAAAAATCATAGTTCTTTATACAATTTTTTCCAAGTAAAATTTGATTGAAATAAAAGTTTAACAACTATGAAAGTGGGATGTTTTCGTTATAGAATCGTAAAGTTGTAAATAAATTAAATTAAATTAAATTAAATTAAATTACAGAGAAAGATAATGAAAAGAGATTATTCATTTATGCCAACTGGGTGTATGTCCTGTGTCAAAGTGTTGGAAAAAAATGTCGAAATGAAAACAAAGAAATTATTGTGGTAGGGTATTTATAATTAATAATTGTTCATTAGAAGCTGTTAAGTTCTATGTTGCTTTAAATCAGAACTTAATCATAATTCAAGTGTATCGTCTTAATTCATGACTTCAAAAATTGCAGTCGATTTAAAAAAGGGAACGGTAAATGGAAAATCTTCATTAGCGTGAGAACAGATTGACATTAACGTTATTAGCTCGGTGTGCATCTCTTTTTTTTCCTCCCTAAATTCAACATCCACGGTCAATATTCTGATGTCGATGACCGCCACATCGGAGTCTGGGTGATATCTTGCTCCGGGAAACTGCTGTAGTTGTCCCCTAAATCCTTTGTCAATCATATACTCAACCTTTTGTATGAACACAATCCAACATAATGGTCTAAAGGGGTATTACTCTTTGAATGGTGTAGGGGGAATCGCGCTGGGTCCGCGGAGACCAGCGCGCAAAAGTTCTCGTCACAAATGAAATTGATAAAATTGAAAAGCGCGGTATATGTACATTCACCAAATTTAAGTGAGGTAAGCAGACGACGGGAAGAAAAATAGAAGCTGCTAATTTATATACACGGTTTTTCAGTTCGGCCCCATTTCTTGAGTATATTTCAATGTGTGTATAATACACACACGACATGGAAATCATTGATGGCTTTATATTGTGGGACGTCTGGAGACTTTCTGGTACAACAGTGAATAGATGGCTTGCTTTTTGGCTCCAATTTGCTGCTTGTTTGACGTAAGGTAAAGAAAATCCGAGAAGTTTTCTATGAGTCATTGAAAACTGCCATAAGAAAAGACGTTTTGGAATGAAAGGCGACTACCAAATATGTGTTTTATCAGTTATTCTTCTGTATCGTTGCCCTCGGGGTAATTCATGTACGGTAATATGTATATCTCTTTTGTCAATGCAAGGTGTTGGTGGTTTGATATCTATTCCGTGTTAACCCAACGAAAAAACGTCGTTTGTCAATATTATACGGCGTGGTAAGTGTGTTCTATTTTTCCATATTATAAAACCAAGTGCTATGACCCATTGTAGTGAATTAAATAAAGGAGTTCTCGACTGATAACAATCTTTGCTGAACGCCGTGTCGGTAAACTTTGAGATACCCGTCCCCGTGGAGTTTTCAGAACGACGGCTGGTATATTACCGCTGCATAACAGCCAGAAAATGGTGACAAGTGAGAAAAAACCGTTCGGCTGTTTGATTTAGTGCTTTCTGTCGTTGATCTTCCATTTATGACAAACGAATGATAGTGAACTTGGAGGGGGAGAGAGAGCCGGGGAACACAGTGGGCTAGAGTAAACCCCCACAGGAGCTAGCTGTTGTTTGTTCGCTTACCTAGGCCAAGTGTGCTGCTCCGTACACCATTCACAACTACCTATTGCTTCCTGTTTATTGTAGGGATTGGGCAAGCCACAGAGAAACACCCTTTTCACAGCAGGGTCGATGCCCTCTCCTCAATGGATACCAGCGATTAATTTGCCCAAATTTCTGTTTCTTGACAAAACTTGCCCGCAATTGTTCTGCAACGCCCGTTGTAGCTCTCTGCTCCGACGACACTCACGGGTGGTGCACCAATCGGTCGGCGCGCTGCTTATGGAAACAACGCGTTAGACACACTTGACTACGCGTTTTGTAGTGTGGCCCGCCAGGGCGAAACGAATACTCAGCGACCTGACACATTTTTGTTTGGTTTTTGTCATTAGATCCCCGCCAGGTGAATAATGCCCCCACCTGTCCATCAAATATACACCTCTTATTTGCATACACACGTGTAAACATTATATTAATCTCCACGCGGTTTTCACTACAAACGCACTTCAACTTGTATTCAGACCAAATGAGGTGAGGCGCAGTCGTGCCTTAACAATCGCCAATCAATCTTTTTTTGGTTAAGAAGAAGAAAAAAGCGATATATTCGACAAATTGCCTACTTCGCCACTTCAAAAATTATCAAAGCATATTATTGTAAGGTGTGTGACTACGAAAAGCTAACATATATAAAGCGATACAGCGGAAACAGAGTGCAAAGAATAATAGAACTCAAGTAGCAATGTACCAAATTTCACACAAAGTGTATAACAAAAGTCTGAACCGCAGCTCAACCCAAACAACACTCGTCTCGTCAAAATGCAGGGCTGACGGGTGTGATTGACTTGGGACGATTTTTTCTACATTTCCATACAATTCTTTCATTCTGGATGATTAAAAAGGGGGAAACCACATGAATATTACAATAATCACTATCATTTCAAAGTCAGTGATATGTTTAATTTATATCCGATTAGAAATTAGACGTTCGATTCCATTCCACTGCCCATGTATACTGATGCAATCATATACTTTTTGTTGTATTTTGTGTTTGTGATTTATTATTCTGTTAACTCCGTGACAAACTTTCCACATTTATTCTAATAAAATAAATGGTTGCTTGGAAGTTATTACCCGAAATGTGGGTTAATGGTGAGAGTGTCCTATGCAGTAATTCAAGGACGGTGTATAAAATCATCATAACATTTTTGTTTGAATATGAGTTTATATGTTGGGTTGCCAGGACAGGACATTACTGTTACTTGTGTTACAGTATGGTGCTGTATTTTTGCAATGATATTCTCTTCAAAATCATGCTGTGAAACAGCTCTTTTAAAATGCAGCAATATATTGCACAATTACACTCATCTTGGTAACTCAGCAAGGAATAAATTACTAAAATTCTACAAAATTTTTATAGTGAGTTTTTATATATGTTTAATTCACAATGTGTTGCATTTTAATCTTTTTACACAGACTTCAAGAACAACAGCAACAAAACATATACTCCACGTAACTACTACTGAAATAATGTTTAATGAAGTTTTATTGTGAAAACATATTTTGCAATATGATGTACAATATTTTGGCAGCCCATTTGCGTATAACGTGCTTTCGAACTAAAATGTATACATCATGGTAGTCTGGAGTGACTTTACTATGTTTTACTCATATTAGTAATCGTGTTTTCTTGTCCTTTTTTGTTTCATTTTGTTACAGACTTCAACAACAACAGCAACAAGCTTTGCAAAACTCCAACGTGTCCAACTCAGCGCACTCGCCTCCCTTACCGGAAGGAGCCACGCGACTACTGGAGCCCCATCCCGATAGTCCCTCGCCACGATCGCTCGACTCGCCCCTCGACTCCCCACCTCCACCGGACTACCACGACGACCATCACTGATGCATCCCCGCCAAGACTGTCAAACAGCGTTCGTTCGTGGGATGTAGATGGCGAGAATAAGAAAGGGACTTCACATTTATAAAGAAAGATCTGGTATCTCTTGGAGGGAAAATGTCAACGCTTGCCCTTTAAACAATATAAACGTTTAGTAGATCTGTTGTCGACGTTACTGAAACAACCCACGAGTACTCCCAAGAACTGTGCGAACAAGTGATATTTTCATTGTTATTTCGTGAGAATGCTTTTCTTTAACACTCGTCGAGGTTCATTCTGTAAGCGTGACATTTTGCCCCAGCTGTATTATCATCAACTCAATCGAACACCCTCGATACTACGAGAGGAGGAGAAGGCTCAACATTTTGAAGAAAAAAAAACAACGAAACGCAAACAAGAACTTTCGCAATTTAAACTGCTCTTACTCGCATCATCGAAAGATATATCGACAATCTTCAGTTATGTTGTTGTACATAAGGACTTCTACGGACACTGACGATTGGCTCAATTAATATTTATGAGCTATCACCCCAGGGCAATGTGCTTCTCCCATTACTCACCAAAGCGAATCCTCCCATATTTGGGCGCGAAACTAATATTAAAATATTATTCATGCCCTCTTTGCCGAGTTTTTGCAAATGTACTTGTGTCTCGTCATGATTATGAAATGAGCTATAAGCCTATTATTTCCGTGACATCTTTGACACGCTCAGTAATCCTCGTAAATTGAGGATGTTTTAATCGCAGAGGCGACACGTTTTTCATTCGGTCATATCTTGCCCGTGTTATTACGCGATCGGATTTCTCAATGCGATGCGGTCCGAACGCACTATTTGTACATAGTCTGTCGCGAACAGATACAAAATTTTACAGTAAATTCTTATCTTTAAAGCAGCTAGTGTTTTTGGTAATAAAACAGCTTAGACAATGACTTGTATAGAACGTAAGAGGTGGTCAGAACTTGTATTAGAAGTATATTTGCCAAAACAACTATTGATATGGACACTGATTAGGCACGCCCTAGATGGCAGATTAAAAATGGATCTCATTTTTGTGTGTGTAAGAATATTGTGGCATCATAATCGTTAAACGTAACCAATTGCTTTAATAATTGATGAAATTTATCTTTACTACTTGAAGATTACAAAACAACTTGTATATCAGAACGATATAAGCACAGTCACATGAATTCCAGTTTTTCGTCATGTTCAGTTTGTGATTTTTTTTCTGACGTCAAAAGCGTACCATAATCAGGAATTATCATGTTTTATTTATGTCACACAAATAATGGAATTTCTTTCATATTACACAGCACAACTGAATAAAAGGAGGACGTAGTTTCATATTATAGATTTATTTTCATGTCTGACTTTTGATCGTATTGATAATCATTTCACAGTAAGTAACTGTGAAGGTACGATCGAAGATTGTGTTTTGTATTATGCTGCCCATCTAGGGATGCCAAAATGTTCTCAACATTTCATGCGATCCAAATTTCCGTCGCTCTATCTTGTCAGCGTTCCGTAGAAAAAACAAAACAAAGGCTCGCTGTGTACACTACGCAAAAACACATAACCCTATTAAAACGGGAATTGTAAACATAAAGAGGGATTTAATATCTCCCCGTGAAGGTTTTTATTGCACAGTTTGACAGGCAGGGTAAGACCCGAAATGTCACACCGTTGTCCATTTTAGCGACACTTTACACGCAGATGTCCATACGCAATTTCCATGTTAAACCGTGACGGGATGCGGCCTGTATACCCTGGGCCGCACGTTCGGTGTTTACCGTTCGTTCCCCGCCGTCTCCACATCGACCCATCTGATTAAATGTGTGTTCTTCGATCTAGTCTTGTTTCCCTGAGACTCTTACCCTTCCCACCTCTTTTATACTGGTTATCTTTTCTCTTTTCGTAAACTGGAGGGGAGAGACTGTAAACTTCTTGGGAAGACATCAAATTTCGAGGCCTTAACTCATTGCGTCTCGACGTCATTATTGTATGAGATTGAGATGCACCTGTATTAAGAAAATTGACCTGTAACAGTACTGAGTATGTTACTCACTGCCAGCATAAATTGTGTATCTTGTTCACACTGTATACATTTAATTACATATCAAATGACTCCTTGTTTAAACACAAAAATACATACCCACTTTCTCAGTTAAAATTTGTGTGCGTGATAAATTATACTTAAATGTGTTCAATGGTTCTCAAGATCACCTCAATTGACCATCTGTGTAAGCACACGTTAGCGTGAATTTCTTTTGAATCCAATTTTCTGTTCATTCCGCCATCCCGTTAAAATTATGGCAAGACAATTCAAACAAACCCTTATTTGCAATCCGTCACACACATATCTTCTAACTTGTCGTGTTATATGTCCATGTTCTGTACTTTAAATGTTCACCTGTACAAACTACGTAAGCTGTTATCAGCATTATTGTGTTGAATAAATTCTAAATGATATTGCCAAGTTGAAAACAAAAGCAAACGTACGCATGTGTCTTTATTATTATCATCATCATTTCTGTCCGGAGTGCAGTAGACTCTCTTTATAAAGAACCCATAAAATCTCATCATAACAAAGAAATTTTCCTGGTCCCACATTTGACTTTTTTTTGTAACCAAATGTCTATATAAAAAAAAATCATTTTTCTGGTTTCAAGAAGTTTGTTATTGGTTATAATGAGAGCCTTCTGTATAGTCCTTAGATTGAAATTAAATCAAGCGGATTATGATCACGGAAAAAAATCAAAATCTATATTAAAATTTCAAACCAGAGATGATATTGCATATTTATAATCTGTTAGATTGAAGATTCAAATCTAAATTTGTCAGTGATCACAATCCAGTGAATTTAAAGTTTATGAAACCTGATGGGTGAAACGAGTTACAGCATTTCATCTTGAAATCAAAAGAATAAATGGTAAGATGGGGGTAAATAACAGTTATATGCTTTCAATGTTGGAGCACACGCATGCTCTGTGTAATTTACCAGTATTTCCTTCATCGGAGATGTACAAGAATACGTGCATTAGCGATTTAGCCCATTTTTTCCAGGAAATTATTTTCAGTTAATTTTTAGGGATTAAATTGCATCCACATCATCATCATTGTTGTACACATTCCACCATCAATGACCATGCTTAATATCAACAATCAACACTGTCAATACCACAATACAATTTTATTCCATTTTCAGAGTCTGCTCTTTCTGATGAGGTATAACTGGGATAACATTAACACCTTATTAACCCTTTGGATGCTATAATGTAAAATATAGTCGAAAATATCCGGGGTACCGAAAAATCTTGGGGGTCCCCCCGAGATTTTTCATCAATTAATTTAAAAAAAGAAAGACATTCAGAATCTGTTATTGGTGTGATATGACCTTTGGGCAGAAAGCTTTCAAATAAAAAAAAAATCCCCAAAATTAAACTTGGGCTTTAGGTGTTCATACCAAAGTTTGCCGAATCGTTAATCTCCCCATCTCTATAAAAAAAGAATAAATACAAAAAAAAAAAACACTATTGCACTAAGCCTATTAAAGTAGCAACAATTTATCCGTAAAAACTGGGACATGACAAATAATGACACATACTATAAGGACATTACTCATTGCATTTTTTTTTTGGGGGGGGGGGGTAGAATCTATAAATTTAAATGTTACAAGATGGTTGGTCGTGTGATCATAAAATCACATGTTTCGTATTCTTATTGCCATTTTTTTCTATCAGACAGGAGAAAAAGCAAGAGCAGTTTTCTGTAAAATGAAACAAAAAATATGTTTGTATATAAGCGTGTGCAGGTGTATTTGTGCAGAATTTGTGGAGGATTGTGTAATGACTGCTTTGACTGAATGGCAATGCAACTGATGGTTTGTCGATGGTTGTGTGGCCATGTGTCTATATTTTTCATATATATTTTAATATCTTTCAGTTATCGAGGATTGCTTAGTCACAGGAAAAACAACACGTCATTTTGTTGAGATAATGTTATGCATTTGCTTTGATTTTATTATTTGTTTTGTTTTTTGTTCTTGTCGTTTTTGTTTTGTTTTGGAATTGAGTTTGCCTGTGCACAACGATCAAACATTCTTTAGAGTTTTAGATTGTGAGTTCTTAAAATCGTTTCATTTATAGAAAGCATACATTATACAACAACGTATGCATCTTATATACGTATCAAGTCCATTCTTTTTGATAATATTTTTTCTTTGTTACACATTAACTGATTAACCGAGACAAAAATCAAATTGTAATACGTCTTGTTTTTCATCAAATTTGTGATTCTTTAATTCAATTATATTCTCATTAACATACATTATTTTCAAAACAAATTTTCTTGAAGCTTTCATTGCCATTACGTTCGGTCATCGTCTTCAGGAAAGGATTAATTAATCGAGCAAATCGTTTAAATATCAGTTGGCATTCTCTTTTTTATTTCTTAAGATTTACATGCAGAGCGAATCTGTCCCAAGTTTTATTTATAGATTTGTTCTTGTAACTGTTTTCATGCACTTATCAAACCGGACAAGCGATGACTGCTCTCACAGATGGTGAAGTATATTGAAAGAAAGTAAGAAAAAAGGGACATCAGTGCACCGACTCGACGAGATAAGATGATACAGACAATTTTACCTTTTCCATACCTCCTCTCTATTTCATGCCCGCTCAATTTATCCGTGTACCGTTCACGGGCGAGCCTACATTATGGGCAGGCCGACATTTATTCAGCCCACATAAAATGACGTGTAAATCGATGGCGTTGCGAGACTACCGTATTATCTTGCAGATGTTTGGCAGATTGTGTCTCGGCCTTAAAACAACAGAGACGGACGAAACCCTAAAAAACCGCTCAAACACACCACAAATCGACATGCACTCACATCTCGTCCTTCTGCATCTGTAAATTGATGACATCAATTTGAGTAAATAAGTATAGATCATGTAAATTAATGAAAACAATCGGACTCTAAATGAGACAGGATACGACATTCAATACACCTGCTTCGGTCAAGGCTAAATCTGGGCAAATGGAAAACACAAATCTAATTAGTAGTTCCAATTTCTGGACTTCGATTATGTTTTCTCTAGATCGTGTTTTGATGCGTGATATTATATTCTAATTGGCTTTTCGGAAGACGGGGAGAAAGTAGAACATACTATAATTTCTAACGAGTATTGAAAAGAGATGGTTTGTTACAAGAATTGAAAGGCGATATTAATCCCATCGAGGTATTCCTTCCTATACACTTTATTGATTTTTTTGCCTAAAATTAGAATTGTTGAATTGTTTGTTTAAACTTACGTTGATCTTGTTTTTGTTTAGAGAGGACGCATCTGGGTGATAACTTGTCCACGGAAACGTGTAGATGGGGAAGCTATGTAATTTTACATCGTGTTTTATTCTGAGGATTTTGTAAAATGATACATGCATTAGATATATGTCAGCGAGCTCTATTTGTTTCTGTACCAGCCACTTTGTAGGCAAGAAACCGATTACCATCCAGTCTAATGGGTAATAACCTTGTCTGCTATAATTTGGTTGGTCAACTGAAAGATGGGATAAGGTATATTTAACGCGAACAAACAACAAATACACTAACATTTCTTCATATCCCCCATTTTCTTCTTCAAGGTTTCTGTCGGTATATGTAGGTCTACACTTGGTTGTCAGTAAATGACTCCTATTTTACATGATTTATTATACTTGTGTTTCTTGTAAAGTATTCAATTATAGATTATAAAAACCCACATAATTTACCGAAAAACTCTGCGGTTGGCTAAGTACAGAAAAATATTCTGCAATTTTAATGGTAAATGTCAAAACATTACAACATTTTAGTACTCAGTGCAAATCACAAACAGGTTTTTCAAACGTTACCCTCGATTTGTATCAAATTCGCAGGATTCATGATTAACTTAATTCTCGTAACACCAAAATATCACACCACGAGTAACAAAATGTTTGCTTACACCAACAAGTATTTTATAATGTTCATCCTACATCCATAAATTATACACATGTATTATCCACAACATGCAGAGCAGCGACAATCACTCGTTCAAATAATTATGATACGTATACAAATAAGTAACTTATTTAGTATTTTACATGTTAATTGGTTAAATTGGGGAAATTGATAAAAAAAAATATCAATATACATAGAGTCTTTTCTCCTCAGTTTTCTCTTTAAGTTCCCCCAGTCAGATAAGCATCGCGGAATCACGGGCGACTGGATATACTTCTGGCGAGATGGACGGAGCGATTGGGGCCTCATGAGTCTCCTCCTCTTCTCCCACCCCAACCATGTTTGCATCCAGCTCTTGAATCTCAAAACATTCAACTTGACTGACCTGGCACCATGCAGTAACGGTAGGATCGAAACATTTCATTTCCTTACAATTTTACCTTGACAAACAAGGGGATGTTCGACAGGTCGTGGCAGATGTGTGATTATGTTTCCACTAAACTGGTATGCAGATGTTAAATCATGAAGAAGGTTTACATTAAGTTGTATATTTGTGTAGTGTGTCTAAAAACAGTCGATTGAAGAACACTTTATAATATTAATGTTAATGAACAACTTTCATTTTTTGTGTCGGGGGGGGGGGGTTGTTAAAGCCAAAAGAACATCCATGTACTTGCAATATAATTAATCTAGTTTTTGTTAGTGTAAATCGCTAGATAGTGATGGTAATTTTTCTGCTATTAGGCAAAATTGAGTTTGTGCTGGTATTATGCTTGAGTCAGATTGTACACATTGGTATTTCAACAAATCTAAAACAAAAACAAAATATTAGAAGTGAAATACTGATTATGTATAGAAAGTCAATGAGCTCAATGAATGGATTTCATAGATTTATTAATCTACTATCCAATCATTCCCATAAAAAATAGATGTTTTGTGATTCCTTTCACAATGTTTCTCATAGTTTAGATTGTTAATGTATTTCTTAAGTAACTCTATTATCGCATAGGCCTGTACTAATGACAATTTCGCAACTGAATACATCAAAGCACAAGTATAGTTTTGGTTGATCAGAAAAAAGTCTCAATCTTTCACACAAAGTATATATTGTTACACCAGACATCAAAAAACAACATCAAACCTGCTGAAAATTGTTTCTAGTGACAAATTATGATGTTTGAAATATCTAGCGGTATTTATATTAACATATGGGATATGTCTGGCATCCCCCTCCCCCGATATTTTGCATGTTGAGTACCTTCTTAAAAATGAGAGAGTTTCAGAGTGAGAAATTTTTAGGGCATTAATGATAGATCGGGTGTATCTAAAAACATGATTGCAAAGAATTTAGTTTTTTGTTTTTTGTTTTACAATTTACCAAAACTATACTTTGCACAAACGTGATTTTGTCCCATCGTACAGAATTAAGCACAAGTCTTTGTTGACAAAAGCAATTACATGATATAAAGTGCATCGAAAAACAACAATTCTTTAAATTGACACCAAACGGCACACGTATACCTTTTGAGAAAATTGGTGTACAGGCTGCCAAAGACATTCCTATGGAACCGTTAGCAGTGGATCTCTTTTGCATGCCTGAAAATTAACATTGTGTATATACAATGACATTTAGAAGAAAAATGCAATCTGGGAACCTTTAGCAAAATATAGGAGCTAGAAACTCAGTTTTAGAGGAATTATAGTGACCGTTAGACTCTGATTTGAATTTTTTCCTCGCGAGAAAAAAAATCCTACCATAGAACGTACACTAAACGGTTATTGTTTTTCTTTTCTTTCGCATTTTTCAAATTCTAGGTAACAACTGACCCCCAAATTTCACAGACATGCCTTTCATCAATAGCCTAAGGGCATGGGTTATTTTTTCCTGGTCTGTGGAGATGTTTGCAAATGAGATCCACTGCCTTTAACAATGTAGAGGTTCTTGATTTTTGTTAAGGTCAGGGCTTTGATGTTTGAGTCGCGATGATAGTGCCTTAGATGGACAAGACTGAACATAGAACACAAAACTGTTGAAAGTTTTGCTATACCCACTAGCATTACATTATGGATTCATGAATAAAGCATGTGGTGTGTAATGGGGAAAACGGGTATGTTACATGTATAGTGTGTCTAAAAAATGGTCCAATCGGGAGAAAAATATTTAAGGTATGTAATTTTCTCAAAAGGCATGTGTATTTGGTATTATATTAAAGCAGAATAAATTTTCTTTCTGATAAATTTAATTTTATTCCATTTGCTTTTATAAGTCAAAAGTTATGATTACTTTTGAGCAGTCAAACAAAATCATGTTTGTCCCACTTTTGTGTATTGGTCATAATGACAACTGGATTACTTACAAAACTCATAAAAAATGAATTACAAAAATCAATAATAAAACAAATAACAAATGCATTTTTCCTTTCAATTTGTTTATTTCTGATTATCTAGTAAATGGAAAAAAAATCAAATACAAATAACCCTTACTCGGCATTGAAATGATATTGCACATGTCGATGTCTTCTGTTAACCAGACTGCATTCACACTGACATCTTGATGATCTGTACATCTCATATTCATTTTAGCCCTTTTGTCACAATTATGTACCTCCTTTGTACTGCAAATAATAGGAAATCAGAAATGTACAACCTGAATAATCTATTTGTTCAGCTAAATTGAACGATTACACAATACTTTTCTCACTATCATTGTGGTTTCTTTGTTTAACAATATTTAGAAACTGCATGCACATGTGCGGCACATACAGTATAAATGCGATTTTGCATAATTGCAGAGAATTCATAATATCTCAGGATTGACACAACCAAATGAAATGAAATAAATTGCATTGAAAAGTATGGTCTTTTAGCATTATGACAATACCCAACTTGACTAGGTTGTATATGATTTTCATATATTAAAAAAAATAATTTCCAATTGGACCATTTTTTTAGACACTGAGGGATACAATCTTTTTTTTTCCACCGTGTGCATCAAAACAACTTTAAAATCCATTTTCACATTGGAGTGCTTTTCAAACCTGGTGTCCATGTATGGAGAACACATATTTATAAAAGGTAAAAACGTGACGTCTATTATATAGTTCTGCTGTCTCATACGACTTTACGCATTACCCCTTACCCCACACTGGTGGAGTATATAAAAACTGATAACAGTAAATCCGGAACTTGAAGATTGGGCAAAGTTATTATAATTGTTTTTTGTTCCTTACGCGTTGTGCGTATAGGTGATTACAAAGGTATATGAAAGTAGCTTCAATTCGGATATAGTTCCTCTGCTATTACTTATCTTATTCTAAAAATGTGTCATTAACAAATTCGATAAAAAAACTTTTCTTTTCTGGACGGTTTCTTTTTGTACCAATAAATAAATCGATATAGAACACAATGAATGTAGGCTTATTATGAGCTTAATAATAACATTTTCCAAGATTTGTTTCAACATGAATTTAGCTATCAAAGGTATTATACAATCTCTAGCGACTTGATTTTCAGATTATGTTTCAACCGTTTAACCATCACTTAACCCTGTTAATAAGTTAGTCAACAACATAAAACATTATCTTTCAAGGAAAATGATAAAACACCAACACCTTTCGGCCTTATAATGATATAAACTGATTCTTTACATATGCACAGCGATATATGATTATCGAGTCGAGTGGCAATTTTCAATCACTGGGCAATAAGAAGAAAATATTTCGACGTAAAATCTTCACAGCAGACACGTCATGTGAACGTATATACCTGTACAGAATAAGTAAAATTAAGTGATTATAACTGGAGAGTTTTCAAAATTCAATATATTTTTAATCTAAAACGTCGTTATAGTTTCTTACTGATTTTCATACGCCTGTTAGCATCGTGCCATGACAACCAATATATCTACTTGCACCGCAATAAAACAATTCTATACACACTTAAAGAAAGAAGTACAAAATTATATCGGCCTGCAAAATCACAAATAGATGTGACAGAATTAACATTAATGGCGCAACTTTGCACCTTATTTTTAACATTGTATAAACGATCAAATAAAGATAAAATATGTTTACTTTTGTGTATTAGTCCAAGTGAGTACCTCCCACAAGTTGCTATTTAAAGCCAACTCGTGTTGCACTGAATGCACACGACGAACATGCACACTAATCTCTCAGCCTCACCGAGGTCTCCAATTATTTGCAGGGTTACGAATGAAAATGTACCAGTACAATAAGTTCATTATCTTTTTTCCCTTCAAATCATGCTCATTTAATACGATGTTATAGTGTACAAGGTTTCTCGGTCAGTGATTGATTTTGTTGCAATGTTGAAGTGAAGTCATGAAAAAGATGATTCCCCTCCAACAAAATAGAAAACAATATTTATTTTTTGTAGGATGCATTGGCTGTTGTCTTGTTTGTTTATATATATTTATTGCTATAACAAAACATTACAACGTCAGCAACTACAACAACAACAAAATCACAATATAATTGCTATAACAAAACATTACAACGTCAACAACTACAAGAAAAACAACAAAATCACAATATAATATAGAAACAAAAACACATGAATACACACATACAAATCAAAACATAATCATATACACAAGTATATCCGAAGGATTACCCGACTTAATTCAACGGTATATTAAATACCGCTTTTCTTCCTCGGGGTCCTATGGTTATATATAAACCGTCGTTCTTGTGGTGACTGCCTCATGTTACTTTTAGTTTTGCAGTTTCCTTATAATTTTCCATGGAGGTAGAAGAGACTTCTACCTTCATGAATTTTCCAAACTTCTTTGAACGTCCAACCCCGTTGGAGACTACATGTATTCGATTTCAATATAACATGCATTCTTCATAAAAGGTTGACTCATATTTTGGTCAAACTTGACCCGGAATGTGGTTGAAACTGACCCTTTTTCGAGTGTGCCCCCAACGGATTCCTTTTGCGGGTCAGTCTGACACGGGATTTTTAAGAGTGTAGACTCCAGCACGAGATAACGGGTTATCTGTACCTTTGGTTTACTCCCATTTGCCTTGAAGTTCATTTCAATACTGATTTCAAACGTTTTGTGCAAGCGCATTTTTAATTCGTGTTACGTCTACATTAGAAAGTATTTTTCGTTGATATAATACAAATATTATCATACTAGAAATATGCAGGTGTGTGAGTCTTTCTGATTTTTTTTATTTAATACCCATTTCAGAAAAAAAAAATGTAGTTATAACATCCATAGGGGAAGTGTGGTTCACCTGCTTCATTTTATTTTCCTTCTGTCATAAGCAAATAGGCAAACATTTGAAGTTTTCGGGGTCGTCAACCTCTGTTAAATAATGTTTTTGTTCAGATGCTTCCCAGTATACTATTGTCACAAACTAGTCATAAAACTAATCTCAGAACATTATCCAATGAGTGAGATAATAATGCATGAAAATAAATTTGGAATTTAAGTCTCTTAAGCTGACTTAATGATGCACTTGCGTTACAGAAATTGATCGTGTATTACAGAAAGTAACGAACGCCGTCTGTGTATAGTTTGTTATAAATTAATGCGGTATGCTAAGGGTTAACTTGCTTATTGTTTAACAGTTACGAAGATCTGCATTAAGAGTTAACTTGCTTATTGTTTGAATGTTAGTGAGATCTGTATATCCAATCGTATTGCCAATGCCACAAGAAGGATACACAGAAACGTTACACCCATGGATAAGCAAGCACTTGAAATGCAACTTTATTTATCAGATTCAACACGACGGAAGAATCAGAGTACTTGAGTCTTTGTTTAAAAGTGATGACGCTAATAATCATCTCTTCAGATCTTTAAGAACCGCATATTTCCGAGGAGGGAGAGAGAGGAAAAATAATGTTGCTTAATGTACAAAGGATAGCCCGAAAGGCTTAGAGATGATCTTGAGATGCGAATGAATACGACGAAGAAACCTCAATCAAAGCACTCGTAAAAACCACGTCTTGGACTGGAGATCGTGGCGATATGGTTGCTAAAGGAAATCTTTGAAGGAAACGTTTTCCTTTTAACAAAATATCTGCTATAAAATTATGATTAGTTGTTTCTTTCACTTTATCACAGATGAAGCCCTAATTAATACATTTACGTCATAGTTGGGAACATAGCTGTTCAATTTTGTATGACATTGGAAGGATGGAACCCGCGTCTCGTCACGTAAAGTCGTGTATGGGATCGGAGAGAAACATTTAGCTCCGATTCAAGATTTAAGAAACCTAACTCTTTACGTTTACATCTCACGATGATGACTTATTATCAGTGCGCCTGTAGACCTCGCAAGATCACGAACAAAAACCGCCTCAGCTGATGCAGGCAATGATTACGTAACCAACAACCTTCTAAATATCGCCAATTTTATATCTGCCTGGCTCGGAGATGATGGATTTAAAAAAAAAAGGACAACCTCGTTATGTTAAGATGATCGAACCATATACAGTACTCACAATAATTTATAAGCTCGTATACGGCAATAACAGTATGTCGTGATTTGTTTCTTCTTCTGGCGACGTTAACTCTCTGCGTGTAGTATACTGCAGATGGTACGTAGGTCACTGCATTAATTGAAATAAACATGTCCGCGTGAAATTCACTGATCATAATCATTATATGTTTTGCATATATTTTTTAGCTACATTTTACTTTTAAGATCGAAGAGGATATATTTATGTCATTTCATATAGGAATATTTCATCATTTTTTTTCTGCTTTTTCATTAGAATTTTCCATATCATGACTCCACATTTAATGTGGATATGGTAGGACTAATTTTGTACATTTTGCAATCAAAATACGTTCAGTTACGATTTAATTTTTCCGAACCAATATTTTAATTCATGACAATAAGCCCCAACAATGATAACAAATAATAAAAAAAAAGAATAACAACAATAATAGTAATAAGAATAATAATGATGATGGTGATGATGATGATGATGATAATAATATTAATAATAATGATAATAATGTAAATTATTCAACATAATAACAAAATAATATTATAATGTTAAACTGAAACCACATGACTTCCATAAAATATTTTAAGAAATAAAATAACGATGCAAAAACGGAAATATCTGTTCTTCACTGGAACGTTTTCGTGATTTGTGGCCATCCCTCTTTTCCGATTTGTTCCAAGCTACTTATCACTCAACTGGTCGTTTACTCGTTCCCTACCTTAGCCGTCGGGTAGGCAGGTACGTTGCGCCCAGAACTGTATACAAAAGACAAGTAATCAATCAAAGTCCGTTGACTCGTAGCATTAAAAACGTGATGAATAGGTCGTTAATTTATCTAATTCGGTCTCTGTAATCAGAATGCTAACTTTGGTATCAGGATAATACGCAAGCTTGGCAATGAATATTCATGTTTTCGACATGGTCACCCAAAATATTGGCTTCCATTTCCGAGCACATGTATTCGTTTTAGCATGTGTTGTAGCATGTGGCCGCTTCATGCGGTAGGTATTTGCAAGCTATTTTTTTTTACCCATTTAACAGGGCTAAATTCCAATAAGAAACATACGAAATGTTCTGCTAAATTGTACTCATTTAAATTTCAAACTGTGCTATTGAAAAGAGAATAGTGCCCGGTATAGGGCGTTAACGATGTGCAACGTATAATGGTCTCTACGTCCTTCTGTCAGGCAGGCAACAATTTTTATTGGCTTCATAGGTATGGAAAGCGGTTGAAGTAGATAAGAAGAACGTGCAGACATGTTACGAAACTGTATCTTTCTTGTTAAGTGCAAAGTTTCATTACTTTTCATGTTAAATAAATTCGTTTTTTTTTTTTTTTTACAAATAAATGCAATTTATGCAGTCAAACTCAGATAATACGTGTATTTTTCTTATTGTAACTACCCTAAAATTGCTGGAAAGTAAAAGGGCAAAGGGTTGTAGTAAAATAATGAAAGTAAAGAGAACTAAATTGGTCAGTATTTTACATGATAAAGTAACAGCATTTTTTGTGGTTATTCCTGAAAGACAAATATAATTAATCCATTTAGGTGTTTATTCATTGTGTGTTTTGCATGTTAGTAAACCATCATTGTTTGGAAAAATGAGTATGAAAAACAAAATATTAAATTTGTTACAAATCTAGTTTATTAAAGACACTATATAACACTGTGGAAGACCCGTTTAAAAAATTGTTGAACTTTGCTACCTGACATATCTGACAGTGTTTGAATGGACAAATAAACACCCTAGAACACAAAAGTTTGGACAGTTATGCTGTCACTAGTACAATATGTGCAGATACAAATTGGCACATTAATTTCCTATCGGGCGATAGGAAATTCTGCTACACAGCAGTCTATGGGGGAAAGCTGGAATGGTCTCTCAATGATTTTTACTTTTTTCAAGCACTTAATGATCATTTTAAACTGCCATTTTTTCAGGGCTTCATTTTTAGACCATGTCAGAGACACTGGTAGCATGGGGAATCAAGCAGCTTAGATTTTTTAAACTGAAAACAGTGTTATACGATACCTTTAAAGGCGTTGTTTAACAATGTTTCCAGTTTGAAAAATCCAAGCTACATAATCCTCCGCGCTATAGAAGTAGGTGCGTCTACATTACAAAACTTCGCGAAGTTAAATTTCGCGAAGTTTTATGAAACTTCGCGAAAATTCATTCGTGCATCTACACTAGCCCCAAACTTCCCGATCTTTTCCAGGAGGACTAACTTCCCGAAAATTAAGTCGTTAATGCGCATGTGCGGTAGAAGGTAAACAATGCGGTCTTGATGTATAGAGCGCGCGAAAACAAGATTATGCAACCAGCTAGCTGCATGCATGAACTTCAACTTTGCAAATACATGATGGATGGCATTGTTATTGACCAAACATTACATGTTGTAATGGTTAGACATGACGCTTGATTTGGCAGAAAACGCCATTCACTTCAAACTTTTACTAAGAATATCTGAACTTAGAAGTTAGAAGACAACCAAGGCTCTTATATGTTATGATTCGCCGTCGACAAGGGAAATCGCCTGCACTAAACCTTACTGTGCACGGAGCTTAGTCTATATTTGTTAAACATTGGGAACGTTTTCCTGCAAATTCCAATAAAATCACATTCGTTCACAAATTCAGACACAATTCATTATTTACATGTAATGCACATACTAGGCAGAGCGACTACCAGCTGCTGCTTTCATACAGCCCGCGTTTCAGACCGGAAATGGTCAATGGGATACTACACCCCACGAAACTTTGCGAAGTTTGCGTCCACACTGCAAATGTCGCGCGACATTTCGCGGTGTCCGAGGAAAATCCTACCCCATGAGCAGGATTTTTCGCGGGAAGTTTCGCGAGTATAATTTCGCGAAGTTTGCATCTACACTGCAAATTATCGGGAAGTTAATTATCGGGAAGTTAAACTTCGCGAAGTTTCGGTAGGTGTAGACGCACCTAGTGTCTCTGATAAAGCTTAAAAATGAAGCCCTGAAAAATATAGTACTTCAAAAGGATCATTTAGTGCTCTTAAAGGTTAGTGACATGATTGGGAACACTTGAAAATGCCTCAAGAACCAAATGAATTGAAACATATACCAACTATACATCAGCTGGAGTGGATCTCCCAGCTGGAAGGATTTGTCTGCAATTTGTTTACTTAAGGAGAATCAAGCATGGACATACTAGTATTTTAATTTTATCGGGGCACGATAAAAATAAGATCCATAGAGAGCCACACAGCAGGTTTGCCTACCACGAGAGATATTGGCATTTGTTATTTTAGAATGAGTCAACGTTTGACTACAACATATTCACAGGAGAATCCTTGCGTAGTTTACTTGATTCTAGACTATTTTCAGCCCAAGTTGAGGACTACCCCCAATCATGTCATTTACCTTTAAAAAAGTGAAAATCTGTATAGTACACGTTTTTGCCATGCCAATTTCCCCCATAGACTGCTGTGTTACTGTTATTACGAGTTGGCATGATGCCTAACCCACGAGTGATATTCATCCATATGTATTTTTGCCAGTGACATCATAACTTTCCCCAAGTGTTGTATTCTTCTTTGTCTTTGTTTTGTTTTGTCCGTTCAAGCAATATCATGTAGTTCAGAGATCAAATTGAAATTAAAATTCAAATACATTTATCGTGTTTATTTATTCTTTTCAAATGACAACATGACAACATGAGTATAACAATTTACAATTTGTGATCACATAATAATTACTTGTATACAACGGTCATGAAGTAGATTACTAATTACAGAATTGATGAAAAAGAAGATTCAAAGTTTGATTTCTTTTTTTTATACCTCGACAACGTCATAAAGAGCTCACAACTTGTTCAGCTTCGTTGAATTTCAACGAGTTTTCTCCATTGGGTGTGAAATAACAGTTTTCCGAATATCGACATGTAAATCGAGAAATTTGTTTTTTGAAATATGGTTGATTTCGAAGAAAACTTTTGTGAGAAAACATCTCAACGTTTCAAGCAGCTAGCTTGCTCTGTCCGTGAATTCAGGAGAATGACTTGAGTAAGTTGTGTAGCATCAGTTTAGCTGTTGGCAGTGCTCGTAAGCTCTCGTTCAACTTGTTGGTTTGGTTCCGATTCAGTTCCTTTGTCATCCTACAATTAACAGGCGTGTAACAATGGAAAGTTAACCCAGCGGGATACGTCATTACGATTTAGGGTAGATGCTCAAGACGTCATTGTCGCTAATTACAGAGTTGGACGAGTGATCTGGATACATGTCTGACTGTCGAGTTCCTGTTAAGTCTATACCTGCACCTCATGACGTCGAATAAATGAGGGAGCTAGACCCTGTACGCGGCCATGAATTTTCGAAGTTTTTCCTACATAGGCAGACACCTGGAGGAAAGATCGGGTCAATTATAACCAAAGCCAAAATCTTGAGAGGTTTCTCCCGTTGCAAATTAGGCAAAGTTGTTTGTTTTTACCATTTTTTGGTCATATCGTCTGCTCGGTTGAATTAAAATGGACAAAAGGAAATAAAGATACGACGAAAATAGCAGGTCGCAAACGTTGTTCGTATTTCATATGGATTAAAATATTCTTGTAGTAAATAACACTTAAGTTGTTGGAGTCAATGAGTAAATATACATGTCTGGATTTGACTTTTTGCGAAAGAGAAGAAGACAATTATGTAGTAAGATTTCCTACACAATGAGTTGTGAAGAGGGAACAAGTCAAACTTACGATTTAAATCAAGCTTACTTTTCCCAAAGTGCCTAATGACACAGTTGTTATAATGTGATTCTATTATTAGCAACTTTGTACCACATGCAAAAACAAACAAACAAACAAACAAACATATAAACAAAAAACAAACAAAAAGCAAAAAAAAAAAAACTAGGAGAAGTTATGTCAATCTGTATTTTTCCGTTAAATTTCAGATGTTCGAATATAAGTGGCTGGTCAGGATTGCTGAGTTTCAATTTTAACAATGGTGAAACTTTGATATCAGAATATTGTTTGAATGGATACATTAACACATGAGCATAAAAAAAAAAAAATCACACAACCATGCTTTCAATAGCAAAAGTATGTACAAATAGATATAGGCACAACAATTATAGTCCTAGAGACAAACATTCTTTATCAAAGCAGTCTATGGGGGAAACTGGACTGGTCACTCATTGATTTTTACTTTTTAAAAACATTTAATGATCGTTTTCAACTGCACTTTTTTTCAGAGCTTCAGTTTTAGACTTTATCAGAGCCAGTAGCATGGAGGATGATAGGTCATTTATTTTAACTGGAACCATTGTCAAAACGATACCGTTATAATCTTAGAAACTTTGCCATGCACTCGGTACTTCCACAGCGAAGTCCAGGAGTTCCAAATCCTGACAAGTCCTTAATAGCAGGAGACGGGTTGATCCCATTGTTTTACAAAAGATCAGTGTCGATGCGTTCATGGCTTCTTCAGGATGAAGACAGGTTTTTGTCATCGTTACTGCGATTCTTAAAAGTGTGACTAACCAGGCAAATGAGATCAGGCTTGTG
>JZLH01S0116215.1:2655-14426 GCA_001188425.1 Eucidaris tribuloides | reverse complement strand
ATAATCCCCCGGATTTTACCTTTGTGGTCCATCCCACTCAACAGCCGAGCAATTAAACAGCCCCAGTATCAGTAAACAACCAGAAAAAAATATTGGCTGCCTGGCTGGCACGAATGTTACAATATACAGTAGTAGATCCGGCTACGTACTTTCATTCTGATTATATACGCTATGGGCCTACGGCTGCGAAATGTCCTATGCCTCGGCTACGCTTTTACCGAGCCCCAACCCCCAACCATCCTCCCAGCTGATTGACCGTCTTGTGCTGAACACTAGTAGCACAAGATTTGACCTCACACCGGGTCAAAGTTACTCGCTTGCGAGTCAGAAACATGACAAGCTAGCGACATTATACTTACTCGTATACAAATACTACCACAACTTTGTTGGTTTGCATGGACCACATCCAATAGCTTCCGCATCAACGTCTACTACAAATAAATGGCTATACTTACGACTCAAATTTCCTGAAACTCGGGACAGGATGATTGGGATGTTAACAGATTTTGTTCCGTTAACACTTCTTCAGTGAAAGATAGCGTCCGCCATGTTGTACACAGACTTTAACCGAGAGAGGGCGCAAAGCGAGTTTTAAATTTGGGTCTTGTCTTTTTGGCATGTTTTAATCTAGGGAAACGTCATACCGAAAATAATTTTGCACTTTTAGCTGCACTTGGTACAAAAATAATTCCTGTTGAATAAAACTTCAGAGATACCCCCAAATGGTTTCTCATATCACTATTAACGTTTATCACCCATTATCTAGTTTGTAAAAAAAAAAAAAACGGAGCTACCTATGGGCTTCATTTTTTTCTTCTGATTTTTCTTTGAGGAGACCGACTTCAATTACAATCTGGGTGACTATTAACTCCCCCCGGGGGGGGGGGGTCACGTCTGCCATTGCAAGTGTACACCATGCGCGTGTATGGACTTTTAAAATGGACCCTAAACAAGTAATTATCCATCGATCTCAGAATACCCTAAACAAGTACTCTAGTCTAAAAAGATACCCTTTCAAAGTAAACGTGTAAAAAGTATACTTTTTCCCCTGAGTTGGGCGATTTTGATACCCTTTTCACTGAGCGCGCGTACATCGCCCGGCCGTGAGAAACAACCCTTTATAAGCGTTTTTTTTTACACGCGCATGGTGTACACCTTGTTATAGTACAGTGCCCCGCCCCCCCAAGTAATATAGGCCTAACATTGCTGGAAGCTTCAATTTAAAAAAAAAAAAAATTCTGTCACTAAAACTTCGATATCTGTAGCTACAGTAGCAGTGTTTTCAAATGGACAAGATAACACCCTACAAATGATCCTAGAATACAAAAGTTTGGGAAAGTAGTGCTGGACCCAATGCAAGGTATTGCATGGAATTAAACAATTTCTACTCGCGGTGGATGAAAATAGTGCCTAGATTGCACATAGTATGAAGTGCTCATGGGAGGAACTGGCAGTTGAACTCTGCAATATGAGATGCTTGTGAGATTTTCACTTTTTTTAAAGACAGCTATATCAATCGAGATTCTTGAAGATAGGCCAACAAATTCTTTCACGGACTGCGATCATTTTTTAGACTTATCAAAGGGCTTGGAGCATGCAAGGATTAAGGCCTCAGTAGGGCTCAAAATTATTTTTAGGCTGGGATCTTGTGTAGCCAGGTGGCTTTGAACTTGCGAAAGAAAGTTAGGTTGGATATCGGATGCTAAATTTTGTGGTGCATATTTGCATTTTTGGGCACTAGTAAAAGGTTAAATAAACATCATTAGGCGGGTCTGTTCAGAGTATAAGGATATAGCCACGGAGTAAGACGGGGTTGGCTTTTCAAAACCTACTAAGACTCGAATTTGAATCCTCGAATAGTGTCTTTTTCCAGGAAGGGCAGGGATTTCTGCAAAAGATGTACAGTGAATGCCTTTTACCCTCTGCGTTGGTGAATGTTGCATCTGAGCGCGCAATCGTACACAAAATCGCTAATATATTTTTCTTATTCATTATTTGAATCAAATTTTTAATTATCTAAATTGTCATACCTCCCGGGGAGGGGGGGCAGTGTTACAATTACAGTGGTACAACCATGCGCGATGTTGATGGACTTTCAAATAATAGACCCTAAACACGTAATTGAAAGTCACAGATCTCCAGACTACCCTAAACAAGTATTACAAGTCTGAAACAGATACCCTTATTGAAGTAAGGCCGTTGTCTGTTAAAATATATGGTCCCTTTTCCCCGGATGGTTTGGTCGATTTTGAGATAGCCCTTTTCGATGTACGCGCGTACATCGGCCCGACGGACCGGAACAAATACGGAAAACAAATTTCAAAGAACATATGAATAAAACAATTGTCATTATTATCGCCCTTATAATAAATTCAGCGTGTAAAGAGCTTAATGTGAGCCCCGCGCCCCTGATTGATTGAAGTGGAAACGAGGAATCTATGTTTTCTTGCATTGTATGTATATATCTTATACAGTGATATTGGAATTTAATATCGTTATGATACGCGTGTTTTTTTCTCATTTTAATATGTCCATTTCTCTAAATATATATAATATATATATATATATTTTGGCTTTTTGAATGACACCAACACTTGTCTTTATTATCATGTATGTACATGAATAATTTTCCTTTAAGCGCACATGTGATTGTAAATTTTTCTTTCAGTTTAAAAATGGAAATAAATGAAATGAAATTCTGGAACAGTGGAATGACACATAACCACCTCCCAAGTTTCGGATTTGAATTGGCCTGACGTGAAGGAGCCGAAACATCCCTAACAGAAGCACACATAAACAGTCATACACACACACACACACACACCACAGGCCACCACACACACACACCACACATCACACACACACATATCGTAAAACACACAGAATAGAACACACACACAATCAGACACACATCACACACACACACATATGGTAAAACCACAGATAACGAAAAACACACACACATACAGACACACACACACACACACACACACACACACGCACATGCACAAACACACACACACTTCATAACTTTTGGTGACCGAAAACACCCTTATTAGTAATGTTGCAAAGGGATGGAAACTTTTGGGAATTTAGAATTTTTTGTTTCACTGTGTACATGTAATTATGTATTTTCATAGAAATATGATCAACATGAATTCACTACCACACTAGTCCTAGAACTCATTCAAACATCTGGACATCAAACTATTAAACATGGTTTGCATCTCAGACTCTCTTGTACATAGCAGCAAATTACCACAATATTTTCAACTTGATGTAGCGATAATAATGTCAATCAATTTTAATACTGTCGTAATATTGATAATACAGAATACAAAATATATCTTTGGAATACCTTATGTCCTCATCTAAATAATAAATTTGTAATTTCAGTCAATCCAATAAATTGAATTTCGTCGCATATTACAGGTCACACCTGTGGACATTACATTACAAAAAAATATTCAAAATATTCCAAGGTTTAAAGCCCAAGTATAGTTTGGGTTGGTAAGACATTTTCATCAATTTTTGACAAAGTATGGTTGTCATGAGGGACATCACAAAACAAAATCAAACCTACTGAACATTGTTTATAGTGATAAACCATAAGTTTTAAATTAATTCATACTCAAAACACATGTAATTAACTTCTATAATGGATAACAAAAGAAGTCTCAAGTTGTAGTACAATAATTACGTTCATTTCACTTAAGAAAGTCAACCATTGATTTGACTATAGACCGAGTTGCATTCATTCACAAGTAGATTTCAAAACCACATGTTATTTCATTGTTAGCAGATTTATTTCAGTAAAAATATGACTATTAAAAAAATATAATTCATAGAAGACTACAGCGCTTTGAAATTAACATCCCACAAAGTACACCCATCACAGTAATTTGGTAGTTGCCCCAATGCATGATATCTCTCTGAAGATAAATGCAAGTGGGTCTGGTTTGCAATTCTGTCTGGTAAAATAACAGAGGGTATTTCATTTCATTTTGTCCTTGTTTACTTGTCAGGTCACTGAGACCATAGGTAAGACTTGTTTTTTTTTTTGTGGTTTTTTTTCGCTCGTTGACTTTTCGCCATTGATGCATACAAAGGATTCTATCAGGCAAACCTCCCCACCCTCTTGACTTCTGGACTTAAAGCATTGGCTGTAGTTGACCCATTTTCTGTGAAATTTATATGGGTAATTTATATGGGCAATTCTATTATTAGTTACGTTACTCTTTAATGACACCCTTACTCACATTTGGCTCTTACATGATATTGCTTGATATCATTTTTCTGTTGGTACTGTCAATTCTCTAGACTGGCACCTACTTCACAACATCAAGCAAAATCATGAGACATGTTTTAGTGGGTAATAACAAGAACTTTAATTATGGTTAGTTACGTTACATAAAGAGGACATGGGAAAAATATGACAAGTCTTTGTCCTCAAAGTTTCCTCAACCTGTTTTCAATTGAAACAAACTGTAGTATTCATGCTACATGTATTTCTGGTGTCTTGATAAGTCATTTTATATAAGTTATTGATAAAAATCTTTTCATTTTTAACTACAATAACAAAAACATGGTTAGTTACGTTACGGTTAGTTACGTTACAGTTTGTCCATCCACACAAATTTGTGTTTATTCACGTCTTTTTCAGATTTAGTATGCATGTATGGGGCTTTATTACTTTCACAACAAAGAGATGAGGCTGTTGGCACGGAAAATGCAGAATAAATGATAATTTTTCATAATACATGTACTGAGGTTTATTCACACTAGTCCCATGGGTGGTATTTCATGTATGGTTCTGATTCTCCTAGAGTGAGCTGTTGAAGATGTAAAATTTAGAGTAGAAATGATGTCCGCCATTGTTTCTTCATGATTCATACCATTCAAACCATTGAAATGTAATATGATTTCAGATAGAGCAATTTATATAATTTTTGATTTGTCCAATAATTCATGGAATTGCCCATAAGTAGATAATGCAAGCAATATTCATGGGTCAGGCGTGAGATAGGAGGGTCTGCATAGACACAAAGCGCTTATTTATAAGAACTGACACTTTTGCCAGTTGCTTCTTTTTGCCAAAATAGGGCAGAATTATCATTGGAGCAAATGTTGTACAACCACCATCACAACTTCGAATTATCATGGATGACAATAGCATCAGTTACTGGTGTTACATGACCACAGGCTGGCTCCACTGTGCAAATCACTTCACAATCATCGCGTAATATGAATCTGTTTTTGGCAGATGTACGCTCCGTATGCTCGTCGCATGTCATTTCAAATTGGATGCGTCTCTCTTCATCGGTCGTGTAATCTGGTTCATCTGGGTAGGCATCGTCACCTAAACATAAAAAAGAGTAAAAAAAAAATCATTATTTTCTTTTATCATCTCTTAAAGGCAAGGTTCACCCTGAAATCAAGTTGGGTTTAATAAAAGCAGAACAATGAGAGAAACATATTAATGAAAGTGTGGAGAAAATCCACCTAAAAATAACAAAGTTTTGAATTTGTGACGTCACATGCGAGCAGCTCCCCATGTGTCATGTGATATGAATTCCATAAAAGTGCCTTTTTCTCAGAAATTTGAAAACTATTTTACGTGTGCATTCAATATATTATCAGAAACAAGATTCCACACATGCAACTATGATAAAACACCATTCAGTTATCATGAACTATCAAAATATTGCAATTTACGGAATTTATATTTCATGACATATGGGGAGCTGCTCGCTTGTGACGTCACAAATTTAAACCTTTGAAACTTCATAACTCTGTTATTCCTTGGTAGATTTTTGCCAAATTTTCATTAATATGTTTCTCTCATTGTTCTGCGTTGATTCAAACCAACTTGATGTCAGGGTGAACCTTGCCTTTAAATGTTAATGACATGATTGGGAACACTTCAAAATGCCTCAAAAACCAAATGAATTGAAACATATACCAACTACACACCATCTGGGGTGGATCTTCCACCTGGAAGGATTTGTCTTTAATTTGTTTACTTCAGGAGAAACAAGCATGAACATACCAGTATTTTATTTTATTTGTGCCCCAATAGAAATAAATCCCATAGGAAGCTGCACAACAGATTTGCCTGCCACAAGGAATATTGACAGTAGCTATTTTAGATTGAGTCAACATTTGACTGCAAGATTTTCACAGCAGAATCCTTGTATAAATGCACTGTACTTCACTTGATTTTAGAATAGTTTCAGCCCAAGTTGAGGACTACCCCCAATCATGTCATTTACTCGTAACTCTTATGTGCCGAAGTCGCAGATCTGTACCAAATAATACACATAAACTCCATAGAGGTTTAAATCCTCTGGCATGTTAAGAGTTAACTCCTAGCAATTCACTACACTTTTACAGGGTAAATGATCAGGCCTCACTAAATCGATCATACAACTGGCAGGGTTGTATTTTTCCATAGTTAATGCACATAACTACATGCTCTCTGAAAATTAAAGTTAAACATCACAATTCATCACTATCAACAATTTTCAATAGGTATGAAGTTGTTTTCTGATGTCTGGGATAACAACAGAATACTTTGGGTGAAAGATTGACAATATTGTTTCGTAAAGCTGGGGGGAATATCACATTTATGTTATCACCAATGTGTTGTAGTTTGATGCTTAGTCCATCTTTTTCTTATGTCTCAGTCACTTGTTGTGGACACCTGATAAATTTCACAATTTCCCAAGGAAAACATTGTGGCAGAGAGTGTCAACTGGATGTAACTAAAATTGCATTTTACCTTTTCCATCTTAAAGACACTATATAACATTGTGGAAGCCCCATTTTAAAAAAAATCGTCAAACTTTGTTATCTGACATTTCTGACACTGTTTGAATGATTGTCCATAGACAAAGTCCCTATAATCTTTGGACAAAGTTTTTAATCAATTAAAATTTGAATAACTTTCAAATTATCAATAATTATTGTGACTTACAAAAATAAAAACCTTGTCTTCATTTGACAAAATTACATTTTCAATTACAAAATCATAAGAACAATTAAAAACATTTGAAATATGGAGCTAAGGAGAATGCAACAAGAAAACTGGATGATAAAAGTAGGCAATCGAGAATTCCTGAACAGAGCAAAGAAAGAAAGAGAACTGAAGAAAACAGTGCAAAAGAGAAAGCTTGTAATGCTGGCCATATTGGATTGCAGAAAATATTGAAAGAGGTAGACAGAGAACAACTTGGTTTGATATTATAAAATGGACTGGACTTAAAGGTAAATGACATGATTGGGGGTACTCCTCAACTTGGGCTGAAACTACTCTAGAATCAAGTAAACTATGCAAGGATTCTCCTGTGAAAATCTTGTAGTCAAACGTTGACTCATTCTAAAATAAACAATGTCAATATCACTCGTATCACGGAAACCTGCTGTGTGGCTCTCTATGGGGCTTATTTTTATCGTCCCCGGAAAAAATTAAGATACTCCTATGTTTATGCTTGATTCCCCTTAATTAAACAAATTACAGACAAATCCTCCCAGGTGGGAGATCCACTCCTGCTAGTGTATAGTTGGTATATATTTCAACTCATTTGGTTCTTGAGGCATTTTCAAGTGTTCCCAATCATGTCACTAACCTTTAAATACGAAGAGGTTAGAACACGGGTCCAAGACCAAAGACAATGGTGGAGGTGTATAACCACCAACCCCACTCTAAGGGATGGCACTACAGTTCAGGGAAAAAATTAAATTTTTCTTTTGGGGGGCTACTTTTCCTGTTTCAGTGCTTTCGAAATATTCTTTTGTATTGAACCCTATGGCAATTTACGAGGGCTCTTTTGGCCATATTGGGGGCGAAATCGCCCCGAGCCCCAGTGTATTTTTTCCCCTGGCACTACTTGATTAATTGATCGCATAGATTTACAGAGAGCATTCTGAAAACATAAAATTACTGGTTAATACCATTCCTTCTCCCATTAAAAAATATATATGAAGGAATCATGCAGAAATCAAGTTGCTTCATACCTGGTACTAGTTCCAAGAGTCCATCATCACATTCACAACGAACAGGCATCCATCTTTCACAGCCACTGAATGCTCTATCGCTACTGAAGTTGAACAGACCGTTGAATGTGTCGAACCTCAACAGTCTTCTGAATTCGTAGATTTGAGGAGGCACAAGGTATGATTCGCTCGAAGCGTGCTGCTCCAGGCTTTCCAATGGAGTCACCCACTGTGCAACAAAAAAACAAACAACAACAACAAAGAGAAATGTTGACTGGTAATATTAATTCAGTGAAAGAAGCACACAACCAGCATTTTGAGTGGTTCAAGAAATAGAGAAAATCTTGCACGGCCAAATTTTTTTCGCCTGCAACCTAAAACTCATCATGTATTCCGTCTGTTCAGAAATTTAAAATTTTTCAAAAAGGAGGTATTTTCTGGAAAAAAAGAAGGTATTTTGGGAGTGTAAACACGGCCCCTTTTGCCAATGGGGGGGGGGTGTTTGAGCACCCAAAAACACGCCCTGGATATGCATGGTAATTGGAGATTTGTGCTGTTGGCAAATGATGCACCTTGATGAATGCAGTTACATGTAACTGACTCGCACTGCACATACAGAGTTAAAGATAGAGCTCAGGATTTGCACGCCAATAAATCAGCAAAATGAATGAAATCAGCTAATACCATTTATAATGTGAAGATTAGTAAAACACCTCTCATGGAACCTTTGGGTAGAATATAGGTTTGGTGAAAATCTGGACATTTAAACTTCAAAATTTGCAAAGTGATGAGCCCATGCACGGGCCGTTCCATTAGTTCCAAATTTGTCCGATCGGCCGTTAGCCGAAGGTCACGTAGAGTACAGCTTGACCATATAGCATAAGCCCTACATAGCCAACCACTGTACAGGTGGTCATGGCAATGTAAACATAACCGTGATCTGCAATTCGAGCAAAATTTAAACTCAAGGACAGAACAATATTTGGTAGTATATCATTACTAGTTTTTTCATAAAACAACAAATTTATGATGTATGGATCTCAAACTTTCAACACACCATTTGTAAGTACTTACGATTTAAAGGTACATGATTGAGGGTAGTCCTCGACTTACTCTAGAATCAAGTAAACTATGCAAGGATTCTCCTGTGAAAATCTTGTAGTCAAACGTTCACTCATTCTAAAATAACATGTCAATATTCCTTGTGGTATTGTGTGGCTCCCTATGGATCTTATTTTTATCTGGCCCAGATAAAATCAAAATACCAGTACGTTTATGCTTGATTCTACTTAAGTAAACAAATTAGAGGCAAATCCTTCCAGCTGCGAAGAGTTCCATTCTAGCTAGTGTACAGTTGGTATATATTTCAACTGATTTGGTTCTTGATGCATTTTCAAGTGTTCCCAATCATGTCACTAATCTTTAACTACCACTTGGTAATGATAATGCTGGGAAGTGATGGACTTGCAAATCCTGAAATCAATCTTTAAACAAAATTTTGATAATTTCTTTGATCTCTGGAAAGCTTTGTGTAAAATTGTAAAAACTTAGTAAAACAGAGTACCAATGTGATGTTACTCGGGTAAAGAAATATGTGTGGACAATGTTGGAACCAGGTGCAGTGTGTCACAGTTCTACCAACAGGAGAACCACAGTCCCACCCAGTTATGGTTTGGCTATTGTCTCCACATATTTCAGAACCAGTGTGACATCATCACTTCTGCTCTCTATATTTAAAGAGTACATAATCATTTTGTCCGGACAATCATCCCTTACATACATTTATACCTTTGATTGCACTATTTCTTTGTTGTCTTGAGATGCTTCAGGAAGACTGTCCAGGCAGGTGATGAAGAACATTGTGTCAAAGCGTCTCGGACCGATATCGGATGGGGTCAACCAATTTGACCACTCGGCCAAAGACCAGACATCCGGGACACTTTGGAGTTCATGACAGAGAGATAGGAATCGCTTGGCATCATTGTGAATCTTTTTGCGCCAATACACAAGATCGTCAGGACCAAGAAGTGTAGGTTTTCCTACAGTGACGCTATTTCTTTCCACCGACTTGTGAGACATGTCTTTCAGTAGCAGGATACCACATTCCTCAAATGTCTCTCTAATCGCACATATCCTGAAGGCAACTTCAGCTGGAACTCGCGACTGGTGATCCCTCTGCATGAGCGGTGGTCGAGTACCCTCGATGTTCAACATCTTTCCAAATTGAGCAGTGTTGTGAATGTTACCATACTTTCTGAAAATGTCCAACCATTCCAAATTGAAATCTGCATCGTCTATACCACCACCAGGAAAAACTTGAGCATTAGGGAGAAAGCTGCTCTTTTTACCCCTCTGCAACATTAAAATTTTGTAGTTACATGATGAGAATGTCTGGTTTCTATGGAAACGGGTGACAGGAGGCTGTATTCGTGCTGCCAAGATGAGTGTTGCAGCCTCCTTCCAATACTTCAGTGTGCCTGCCATGATACCAGCTCCCGCTCCCTCTAATCTTAGTCATATAGCCTGCATAAACAAATTAGAGTGTAAATTGTAGTACATGTAATCGTAATTAGAGCTACAAATCAAAAAAATATCGGAAGTTAAAGTAATTTGCAAATTAAGATGTATATGTGGATTTACAGACCATTTCCATAAATGTAGATTTTCAGAAAGATTCATACATCTAAAATTTTACATCATTGTAGTTTCTTGGAAAAAGCCAAATTTAAACTTATGACAAGACACACGTGCTTTATTTATATGAGACTAATATCTTGTGATTTAGATAAAAGAAACTCAGGCTTGTTTAATACTTGTTACTTTAACACAGTATTGACTGTCAACATTTCTAACGAGCTTGCGGTAGCGGATCTCATTTGGAAACATCCCAGCAGACCAGGAAAAGATAACCCATGCCCTTAGACTATTGATGAAGGACATATCTGTGAAATCTGGGGGTCAGTAAGTACCTAGAATTTGAAAAATGTGAAAGAAAAACAATAGCCGTTTAGTGTACGTTCTATGGTAGGAATATTTCTCTCCCACGAAAAAAATTCAAATCAGAGTCTAACGGTCATTATAATTCCACCGAAACCGAGTTTCTAGCTCCTATACTTTGCTAAAGGTTCTCAGATGGTATTTTCTTCTAAATGCCATTGTATTTACACAATGTTACATTTTAGACATGTTAAATTTTAGAGATGCCCTGCATTTAATTGGGCTGCCGGCCTTGGGCTTGGCGTGATAATTATTCATTTCAGATTCATTATTAAGAAAAATAATTTTCACCAAAAAAATAGATCCAAGGTTTTAAATCCCTGCACAGCTGCAGCAAAAACTCCTTGTACATAAACATACCATAAATCTATACATACCATAAATCTATCATTAATTACAATAAATTGCTCAGCTCATCGGGGTTCTGACCCATGGCATGGGGCCAAGGCTGCCGATTTTGTAAGCACGGGAAGCTACCAATCTCGTCCGCCGGAGCTTTGGCGTACTATCACGTCGTTGATCCGCTGGCGCTGCTGGATTTGAAACGGTGTCGATGTCACTCGTTTTATTCTCACAATGCAAAACGACAAATGTAAAATAAATGTTTTCAATGGCTTTTAATAATTTCAAATACCACTAACTATCTGATAAAAATGTTGTAGTCATCAATTAAACAACTTGTCACATACCATTCACTTACATTTCACACCTGCCTAAATTAAATCTCGATCAGCCATGTAGATCGCTGCACGTCACGTGACGATTGATGCAAGCCCGGG
>JZLH01S0116190.1:18023-36960 GCA_001188425.1 Eucidaris tribuloides | reverse complement strand
CGGGGTCGGTATTAGGGTTAAAGTCACTACCAAACTGGTTTTCACATATACATGCAAGTAAATCACATACTACCATAGTCTAGTTTGGCAGTACTTAATTAAATTACAATAATGCAATATTTTTTTTTATGTCTCACTTGTTCAAAACAAAATAATTGAATGGACATACTTAAATTTCAGTAACTTTACTTTACTTTTTTACTGGTGATGATAAGGAGTACAAGGAGAGTGCTAATGACAGAAATACACATCTCTCAATAATTACATGTTTCGATCAGGGAGATTTCTAACAGCAAATCAGAGAAATAATTACAAATGACATGTACCGTGATAGGAGAAAATCTGTCATTAATTAGCGAGATATTCAAATGTTGTTTGGCAGGATTTGAGGAAATCAGTTAATTCCAAGCAATCTTCTGCAGAATTGATCAGAAAGACTTGACAGCTCTGCAGATACTGTCAAACATTACATTTTTTTCCTTACCAGAAAACATGGCAGATCAAACGGTGAGAAATCTATACACTTGACTTCAACGGGAACACCTGTTAATAAAGGTATAATACAGAAATAGGTTTGTCTTGTATACATAAACACGATTCAACATTCTGTTCCCAGCCTTTGAGGAGACTTACACGTATTTGCTCTAAGTAAATCATTTAGGAGCACACCCCCCCCCCCCCTAAAAAAAAAAAAAAAACTACCAAGGCACTTTTAAGCCTACTGCATTACACATCTTCGTTTTCAGAAACATTTTAAAATGTGTAGGTTTTCACGCCATGGGCACTTTACAGTCATGTGCACACCATTATTGCTGTAGTGATTTTTTTTCACCCCAAAACAGCATTTCTATGGCTTACATGAGCAAGATTCCCAACCCCCCCCCCCCCTCCCATGTAGCATAGTCAAAAGAGCCCAGTCTAGGGTTACCTTCGCTGACCCAAAATGCCTTGGGGGACACCCTCTCTGTAGTCCTGGTTCCATGAATGACACACCCCTGCAAGAAATACAAACATTAGCAATATATCATTATCATCATCAATAATTACAACAGGTACAATCATTTTTGTTTGGTACAACATAGATTGAGAGCTCGTTGTTATTACGAAGAATAGAAGAAACAGATGACTAGACAGTGGAGAAATTGACAGTTGTTATGTGTGATGGTACATAATGTATAAATACAGGATATTTTTTTTTCAGACAGAGTGTTTTGCGAAAGGCAGAACCCAACTTCCACCACGAACAAAAGGGAAGGTATCAGTAAATAACCACCCGTAACCTTTTCCATATCTAACTAACACCATACTCCAAAGAGAAGTAAACCTTACTTTTCTTTTTCATAGAGAAGTAAATATCCTTTTCTTTATAATAGTCCACGGTTAAATGGTTTCAGATGTCAAATAATCACTTTTTGGTTTCAGGCGATGGAACAAAGTATCATATCCTCGGCGATATGAATGTGTACACCCTATCTTTCCTCAGCTTCGCTTTGGAAAGATAGCCACATTCAGATCGCCTCAGAAGTGAAAGTTTGTCCCATCGCCTTCACCAATGTTGATTTGTTTGCCGTAGTAATTGGAGAGAGATAAGAGAAAGGAAATTTTTACACTTGCTCATCAGTCAACACAAATTATGAACAAGCAGAATTATGCCTTAACCCATTGGAGACTAAGTGCAAGACATCTCATGCTGGGGTCTATGGAGCATGCATGTTGTAGCAAAATCAAATCGTCTTCAACGGATTAATGGTCAGTGATGCTTGCTGGTATCATTGAACTATTTGATAACGTACCGCATCCGTTGCCACAAAGAAGTGGTTGGGATTGGTGGGCAGAAGCTGCATGTTGCATATCCTCATCTCACCAGATGGACCAAGTTCTCTGAGAATATCAACGTGAAAGAAAAAGTTATGATTACTGAGTGACTATCACATAACAAATGGATACAATATGATATTAAGTCTTGAGATATCAAGGTACTCTGTTTTTACCCATAAGCTGTCATGATAGCGTAGTGGATAACAGCTTGGATTCCCGACCTAGAGGTCCATGGTTCAAGCCCACATCGTGGCGGTTGTGTCCTTGGGTAGCTGCATAGCTGCTACTTTGCTGGAGAATACATTGTCCAATATTGTGAGTCATGTGCAATTCAGCCTTCGGGTTGCCAAGCATGAGCTATGTATACCATTAATAAATACCATTAATAAATAAATATTACAGTTCCAAATTTCAAATGGATAAAATACATAAACATCTTTCTTTTTTATTCTTGAAAATAAGTAAACAAAGCCATACATTTACATGACAAGGTGCAAGGCTACTTGTTGCGAGCAGCTGGCACAACTGCAAACGATATCTGGTAACGTTGCTGCAGTTGAATTCATTGTATTTTTTTCAATAAGCCTTTGTTATTTCTGGTTGGAAAACCTGGTCAAGTTTGTGAATATTTAATGAATATATTATGCAAAAAAGAGTATCAACCAAACATGCAAAAAAGTATTTAGACTCAAATGTAGATTGTATCTCAATGTGTGGGTTATTTTTTGAGGGGGGAGGTACTTTAATTATCATCAAAAATTGTTAATATTGCTACCTCCAGAGATTTTTCAATGACGACAGCCCTATTTTTACTAGGCTTGCACAAGAAGACATTGAAAAAACTGGATTTCTCGCAGTATGTTATAAATCATGCATGCATGAGACACATAATGCAGGAACATAGAGGAAAAGATATTCTTCTTGACAGATTGTATAATACAGCCCATTACTTGAAGGATCAGTTGCTCTCGGTCTTTGAAGTTGTATGGTATTTGTGCAATCCACGAATTGCAAAGTAGCTTATTTAATGTACTCACCTGGTTGGGACTTGCAACTGGATTGAAGAACTCTTGATCAGCTTGATTCTGCCTCCTGGTACCAATCCTATATGTGATTCAATAGCATCATAAAAATGATGGCTCACTAAGAAGACTGTTTTAGACTATTTTACAAAGGGAGTTCTGATACTGGCCTACTTTGTTATATTTGTGCCAGTTTATATGTTTTCAGCAAATGACAAATTCAGAGGGAGCATTAGCAGAGTTAAAGATAAAATTGGGGAAAAAAGGTCTTTTGATAATATTAGTATCTCTTTATATGACACATTCAGCTAAATATATTTTATTACATGGCACTAGATCTATGGTAGTTTTGGACTGATTTTCACATACACTGAAAGTGGTATAAAATTGCTCAGTGGATCATATTACAAGTAAGGGTGAGTGAGTTTGTATAAAGTTCTTCAATTTGCAGCCCACCCCATTTTTTGGCCTCTACACATTTATGTAAGCTTACAGCTTAACTGCCACAGGGATATTGTGTAATCAGTTTTTCATTCATGAAATGTTTTGATAAAGGTTATCATACCAAAATGTGCTAATAAGCAACACATGATTACCAAAATCATTGATACACATTGTATCCCCACCCCCAAATGGTAGCAAAATCTGGGGCCCATTGCATAAAACTTTTGCCAGAGAAATTTTTTTCTGGTTAAATATGTAAAATCTGGATAGTGTGATTTTACCATTATTTTGACCTACCTTGACCTAAGCTGTCCACATCAGCAGGCTGTGTGATGGCTTGTGTTTCACGATGGTCCGCCAGGCATATATATCAAACGCCAAGTGGTTAGTTGCCATCCATTGTTACCATTATTTTACCACAGAAAAAAAAACTCCAGTTAAAATTACCAGAGTTTTTCTGTGGTCTAAGTATTATGCAATATGACCCTGGTCAGGCCCATGGACTGAGTTTGCCATGGGCTCTAAATGAAGGTAGGAGAAACTCCAATTTGGGTGAGGTTTACGGATTATGTCTCTGGGGTCAGACATTTTGTTAGGTCCAACTGGTTCAGAATAAAACCAGTTAACATCTTTACCATTCCCTGGATGCTGCACAAAAAAGTGTGGTTTACATTTTGTTTTTAAATGTTGGCAATCGGCTGAAGAGGCAAGGGGAGTTTTGCCATTTTAAAAAATATATACAGTGTGTCCCCCTAAAATGTCCCTCTGATAGACTGCTAAATTAAATCCAAAATCAAGCGTCATGCTGAAGGCAGTGTTCAAGTATAGAAAGCCCATTTTATTTTCGAACTTTTGTGACCATTTCATTGGTCTCGCTTCATTGGTTTTGAATACACAGTCTATTATGTAACAGCAATGCTTTTTCACCCATTCCAAGTTTGCAGTGCATTAATGCATCAGCCTGAATAGAAAATCAGGTGGAAGGATGTGTAGGATGACACTAAAAGTTTACAAGCTGGACATTGAAGGACAAACCATAAATGGAATACACTCTGTGAAAGCAAACAAGACCAGTTAAACTGAACTTTGATTGGTTTCCATTTCAAAAAGTGAATGAATTTGACTTTAGTTACTTAACAACCAAAACAAGAACAACGTATGGTATGTCTGTGGTGTACATTTCTTTTTATCAAACTTGGAATGGGCTGGAAAACACCACTGTTGCATAAGAGCCTGTGTATTTAAAACCAATGAAGTGAGACCTTCGAAATTTTCATAGTAATTATGAAATTAAGTGGACTTTCTAAATATATCAACTTAATTTAGCATACAACTTGATTTTGGTAATTATTCTGTGGTCTATGAGAGGGACATTTTCTGGGACACGTTGTATGTTCTACATACCTAAATCAGATTCAGATCCAGCTTCGTCCGGTTTGTCAATTTCTATCACAACCTGAAGAGAAAACAGAAATTGGATTCACAGTTAATTATTCAATTTATTAATTCTATGCACAGTTAGAAGTTTTAAAATCACACATAAATATTCACAAATGAGTTACAGGTATAGAAATGGTAATGGAATATAATGCATGTCAAAATTGTTTGCTATGGTAGGGTGCATTTTGAACATGTGTTTCATAATATCGTAGATTCAGAATATGTGTTCAATCTTGGTCATATCATATTGATTGAGTCACAATGCTTGAGTAAACTTTATGGGAAACAGTGCAAAAGATAACAGTGTCACTTGAACAAACCAACTAGATTCTGATTATTCTATCAGCAAAAGTCGGTCATATTTTTTTTTCATGGATGCATCAAAATAGACATGAGTTAATGGGTGACAAAATGACAAAAACAGGTGTGAAATATCTCAGTTAAGTACCCCACAATGTACTTCCTAAATTGAGATCAAAGATGGAATTTATTAGATACTGACATTTTACATCAATTTTATGCAACCTTTACTACCTAAATTGGTACTGCATCAGTAACTGTTTTTACTTCATCCGAAATTTGCACTTCACATATATTCAAATCTCTCCACATACAAAACACTTCCAAAAACCACTAACAGTGCGAAGCATTCCACAATTGTAATAAGTAGTAACTTACCCAGAAGCTGATAGTTCCTTTCTCCTCAATGGTAGCCAGTTGGAAGGACAATCCAGTTGAGTCTTCTGTTAAAATAAAAAAAGAAATAAGTGCATGTTTGTTTGTTTACTGCTTTTCATTGACACATCTGTCCCTATTTTACTCAAATAGAATTACACATAGGTACAAATAGAACTACAAATACAAAATATGAACATTTCTGTGTATTTATCTTGGGCGATTCTGAAAAGAACTATCAAGAATACGACATTGCTTTGCCTACAAACTTGATACATTGTAAAAATGTGATATTGCTAAATATTGTCCATAGATCCTATGTTAAGTACAGTTTTTACTTAGAACTTTCTGACTTACACACAGAACCTTGTTTGTTTTCACAGGTTCCAGGGGAACATGGTAATGTTCACAGACCTATATAGTTCTGAATTACACTGTGGTTAAAAAGGTTCAAATGGAGTGTTTTCATGGTGACTCTCAACGAGACTCCACAATAGGCACTTGCTTAGAGAAACATAGTTCCACATGTACCACTTCCAGTTATAGTAATGCCACGGGCATTAACGCAGGCAAGTGATTAAATCATTGCAGTATACGCCATATATTTTGCATACATATTTTTTCGTGATTTTGCTTCAAGGCGGGGAATTCGTGACATTTTATTTTCACAATTTTATTGCATTTGCATTAACTTTATGCAGCAATATCAGGAGGTGAAAATGTTTGTGTTCGTTTAATCGCAAAATTCGCGAAAGTAAAACCACTGTGAAATATTCAGTGTATACAGCATTGCATTATTATTGATATGTATCCAGTGATAATCGACTGACACATAGGTGAAATTTCACACAACAGTCATATAGTTGGCAAGCTTTACCATCAACCTACCACTGGCACTAGACTTGGACATCGCCTTTGTTGCATCGTCTGCACTAACAATGGGTTGCATGGCAACCACCTGGCTATGGTGACTCTCATCCGGTGTGGCGCCCTCTGTGCTGTACGTCGGCACCCGGACAATCATGTGACCCCAGCCAAACTCGCACTTCTGATGCATGCTGGATGATTCCCGAAGATCCCACACACAAATGGATCCATCCACCTAGGGGAGGGGGAGGAAGGGGTAGGGGAGAGGTATCAGAAATACATGTAAATGTTGATTCCAATGTTGACACTAACTACGATTTAAGCATGGTATTTTATCCCAAAAGGCCATCAATGATCAAAATTCTAACACCACATCTCGGAAGTCTTCTTCATCTGACTGGTCAGATTGGTAATCATTATTTCAGTTTTGCCCCATTAAAAAACTATACCCCAGGGGCAACATTCACTTTCACTTTCAAAGCATTCCCTTGTGTGAGCCAAGTTCCCTGTGTAGTATGTACACATGTGTTCAAAGCAAGTACAGTAAAATGTAGGCAATTGTTCAATTTTTGAACAAAATACTGAACCTATTACATCTACGAAAAGATTCAAATACTTCTGTATTGGTCACAAGCTTTAATTTCAGCAAATTTGTTTTCTTAAAAATACTCAAGGTCTTAACATACTTTCACTTTTAACCTTTCAGCTGCTAAGTATAATCTACTTCTGAGATGCAATTACTACAATAATGGGCAGTCTAAAACATGAATTTAACATGAAAAGTGCAGAGTTTATGCCAATAAAGTTTTTTTTTGCAAATAAAAACATAGTTTTAACACAAGCTATACCAATCATGATTCCATCCTAGATCCATTCCCCACTTAAAAATAAGGACAGGCACTAATTTTCTTAATGTCAACAAGTAACTCCTGTAGGTGAAACTACTGCAAATGAAGAAAATGACAACAATTACAAGTTAAAGATTACAAACACAGGTTACCAAGGACAGTTTAAATAATGTGAGCTACATAATCGACCATGCTCTAAGTGTCTTTAATAAGGTCTAAAAATGAAGCCCTGAAAACAATTGTAATTCAAAATGATTATTTCTTGCTCAAAAAAAGCAAAAAATCTATGAGTACTCAGGTTGATCTGATTCACCTTGACCATTTCCTCCCATAAACTACTGTGTGTAGATCTAGGCTATTTCATACTCAACTGCAGTGATAATTCAACATTCATGCATATCTCGCCAGTGGCAGCTAGACTTTCCAAACTTGTGTACTCTAGGATGTTTATTTGTCCATTCAACCACTACTATGTCGCTCAGATATCAAAGTTTGACAATTTTTCAAATTGAATCTCCACAATGTTAACTTCTTTCTCTAAGTTAAAGATTAGGTTATTCATTTGCACATCAAAAAACATCTAAATGAATAAAATCAGCAGAAATCATATCCAATGTGAAGATTGATATGAATAAACACCTCTCATAGAGACTTGGGGTAAAATATTGAGCTTTGGTGAAAATCTGGACGGTTAAACTTCATCCTTTTTCAAATTACTCAGAAGCCTTTACAAAAAATCTATGACGGCAAACATGCATGTGCCGTTCCATAATTGTCTGATCAGCCGTTAGCCGAAATTTCGCGCAGAGGTTAGCCGTTTAACCAATCAGTGCGCTCCGCTGGTCTTGCGACGGTACACATGATCCGTGATTCGTAATTTGAGCAAAATTTAAAGTCACGGAAAGAACAACATTCTGGTAACATGTCATTATAAGTTTTTTTTCTAAAACAACAAATTCATGACGTATGGATCTCAAACTTTCAACACACCATTTGTAAGTACTAAACTACCGTTTGGTATTGATAATGAACTTAATGAAGGGAAGTAATGGACTTGCAAATCCCTGGCACAATCTTTAAATACTAATTCTTGTCAATTTTTTCACTTCTTGTTACAGAAATACTTACTGTTCCAGCGAAAGCCATTGTTGCCCTTGATGGACTGAATGAACAACATGTGGGCTTGGCTTTTAACACAAGGATCCTGTTGAAAAAAAAATATGAAAATCAAACAAATACACAAACCAGTATCAGTACATGTACATGTAAAGTGTGAGAAGAATAATCACTGATACACATTCTAAGTGTTTAAATACAGTGAACCCTGTCTTAGCATCCACCTGTATATATGGGCCATCTGCCTACAGTGGCCACCGAAAATTCCCAAGGTGAAGTACTGTAATCAAAATTAGACACAAGTTAACAATGACCACAGTTTAAAAAAAACTCTGAGCTACCTAATGGAAGGTTGTTCATAAAAGGCACAATGTTGCCAATTTTGTAATGAAGATTTTCAAAAATTTTCACAAATTCAATACCTTTATTCTGATTTGTCCAATTTTCTCAAACCACAGATTTGCCCCTCACCTTTCTGCCAGAATTTACAATATTCTGCTACTAGTCTGGAATCACCTTGTAAGAACAGAACAAGGATGAAGCATGTAAGAAGACAGCAAAACTTACTTTTGAGGTCTTGATGGCTCGTTGACATTCCACACACACATGAGCCCTCTATTGGTCAGGCCAGCTTTCTCCATCACTTTCTGTTGAGGCAAAATCACAAAATTGGTGGAAATTAGGACACATTCATTCAACTTTGAAAGCACAGCAATAGCAACATGCTTGTTTTTTTTTTTGGATTATTTTTTGAAAAGGATAAATGAAAGAGTTCCTAACAGAAGTAGTCACAAAGTAATGATCTGATTCTTTTGTGACAAATAAAGATTAGTCAACAGTTATTTGACACAATAATAGGATTTTTATAATGTTTTTACTAATACTGTATGAGATGACCCTAAGGCACTTTTCAGAATAAAACTCATGTTGTGGTAATACATAACATGATAGAAAGGAAAACTACAGAACTGAATGTGATAATTCATGATAACATTACATAATGAAACATGCCTGTATATAATTGGATGTATAAAAAATAGTTGAAGGACAACTATACAGAGAGATTTCTCATATGACTCATACTAAAAAATTGAAAGTAATCAAGTATATAAAGTATAGTAGTGAAACTGAAATGGAATTTTATAGAAATGAATGCAATATGTATTGTACTGAACTTTTGAAGAAATAATGATGTAACAAAAAAAAAAAAACAATCAAACTGTTTGAAAATGTGTGAATGAGACAACAGAGGAAAAATATGATGAGCTGAGCTTCTGTGATTGCACTTGATATACGGTACTGGCTTCTTCAACTAATAACTACTTGGAAATGATTAAAATCAACAAGGGCACTATATAGTGATACAAGCATCGTTTTGCTAAATTGTTGGTCACATGTGAATCAAATATCTCAACGTCATCATTAACTTGATTTTAAACAAAAAGATAAAAAAAAAGTTATCTGCAAAAAGTTAAATATGCTTTTTCATGAATTTCAGTTCCCTTCCTGGTTAGAAAATGCTGTTTTTGTACAAAGGTGCTGTGTAGAAATATACATAGTTCACATGTCATTCCAGACTTTGCAAACACTCAAATTGAAATCCCAACCCCATTCAAAAAGAGAGAGAAAATATGGTGATTATGCTCCACATAGTGGACCTTCATTTGTTCTTTTTCACTGGCAAATCTATACATTTTTTTGTCTATTACTCACTCTTCATTTGGTTTCCATTTCTTATCCCCACCCCACCCTCGCCCCACCCCCCCCCCCCCTAAAAAAAAAAAAAATCCCTTTATAGATGAAATATGTACTGTAAGATATTCCCATAATTTCAAATGTCACTGTATGGCAAGAATATTAGCCACATTTCACACTGAAAACCTGTTACCCAAGATAGAGTAACACACAGCTATGTACCGGTACAAATTGTGATTAGAGCTACAATCCATTATTGCTATAGTTTGAAGCAGCAAAATATGCTTTAACAAAAAGGTGTTACTTTATTTTATGTGTTATTAGCAATTTTCGTCTTTCCATTTTGGTTTGACAGGTGTGCTAGAAAATTCAAATACTCACCACATCAGATTCCTTGAGGTTAATATCACTCTGTGCAAGACACTAATGCAGGTTTGGTTGTATTCAGTGTGATGTGAAACAGGCAATGGGATAGTGATAGGTTAGATTCGTGAATATTAGTGATAAAAACAAGAAAACAAACATGATATAAAACAAGATATGAAATGAAAACAGAGACTGAATCAAACATGAAGTGAAGATAACACCGTGAAAAACATGCCATCAAAAACTTGCTTTGATGTGACGCCCCAGCTCTGTTGCAGACCCATGATTTCATTCCTGCACCAACTTCAATTCTTTGTTACTCAACACATTACACACAAATTTCAGTGCTTCATGCATATACCTGTATGTACCCAATCTGATCAGCTGTTCCTAAGTTACCATGATAACAGGTTCAATTCAGATACACACCCTGCTCCATGGCTTTTGACCCATGACTTTCCAACTCTTGGTCTGATCAATTCATTTTTGCATTACAGTTCATACTTCCCACAGAAACCAGTACAGACTTTTTACATATTTTTACTGGTTTTCTGGAGACCAGTAGAGTCTAATGGTTTCATCGGGAACTGGGAAGTGTAACCCATAGAAATCATTAGAAACACACAGGTTCTTATGGTTTGAAGACTAGTAGAAACCAATAGAAACCAGTAACATCTAATGGTTTGAACATCAAGTCAAACCACCGAGTAGAAACCTTTAGTAACCAGCAGAGGCTGATGGTTTGATGACCAATAGAAGCCAATAGAAACCAGTAGTGATTCAAACCAGTAAAAACCTGTATAAAATCAGAGAATTTTGACTTTCAAGATCAGTATATGTGACTCGTCACCACGATACCCTGATAAAGTCGCACAACCCAAATCTTAAAAATGTGATAAATATCAAGCTTTATGACCTTCACATGTTACCATAATTTGACAATTGTATTTTTCTTGCTATATTTATGTTTCATAACATGTGCAATTTATCAGGGTATGTGGTGACAGGTCACATACAGAAATCAATAGGGATCTAATGGTTTGAATATGGGTGTAAAATACTAAGTCACACAAGTGGAAAATCTGTACAAACCAGCAGAGTCTACCTGCTCTGAGACTAGTAGAATCAAACAAAAACCAATACGATGGGTGTATAAATAATATAAGTCAAACTAGTAGAAAGCAGTAGGATCTAATGGTTTGAACTGGAAGGAATTTTCATTAATCATATTTCACATTTTTATTGTTGAATCATATATAACTATGTAAATTACCCCATCTTTTTCGCTCCCCACTATGCAATCTCTGCCGTGTATATAGCAATCCAGAGATAAACAGTACTGTTGATGAGTGTGATCAGTTAATGTCACGGACGGACATTTTCAAAAGTGACCATTATTGAAAGCCTTAGGAAAGTTTTAGCATTGTTCAGTACATCTACTGAAAGCCTCTACGATAAATCATACAGCAACCCTTCATATCTTGTCATTTTTTCCTTAGGCTTTCAGTAATGGTCATTTTTTGAAAGTGTCCGTCCGTGACATTAACTGATCACACTCTGATATGAGTGAAAACATTGTAACTAGTTGGCTCATGAATATTCATATGCATATTCCTAATACATGGAAAATCATATATCTCTCATTATTTGGCTTGCATTTCATAAGTAATTTCAGCAGCTGTAATTATATGTAATGGGCTCATTTTAAAAAATATAATAAAAGGAATTACACAAATTCAGGGGATTTAATTTAACATTTTTGCAAAAAGTAACGATTACTCTTCAGTATCGATACAATATGTTGCTTTATATGTAGGAATCCAGTAAGCTTGGTGTTATGGTAGGTAGAGATATAGGTCTAGGAACATACGTTGGGAGTAGATGAAGGCGGTGTTACATTAGACTGTCGGGCAGATTTAATTGATTCCATAAATGAAATCATATCAATAGACCAAAATAAAATCAGTCTTCTCTGATCGATTCATGTGTAGATATCTACTGATTTCTATTGGTTCCATTGAGAATTCTCACTGTTTTGCTACTGGTTCCAGTACAAATTCCCTCTTGGTTTCTACTGGTTTTATTTCATTTTCCTTATTGAAACCAGTAGAGAATTGGTCTCTACTGGACCAGTAGAAACCAATAGAACTTTTCTGGTTTCTATGGGAATTTTGGCCTGGGTTGATACAATTTTCATTAAAATCCAATGAGCAGTTCTTACGTTATCATGGTAAAGTCCCAAAATCAAAAATGCAAAAGGCCCTGCAATCTTTAACATTTCAACTCTGAAATCCAATCAGTTCATTATTGCATGCGTATGTCTTCATTCACAAACAACCCCTGAACATGATGCCTCCAGCTCCCTTAAGGGCAGAGGCATAAAAAATACAGCAAGCATTTTCAACATTTAATTAGCTGCCACACCACTTTTTAAAAAGATCTGATAAAATTATTTGGGTGATACACATTCACACTGTAAGGACATGGAGCCACTGCGTTTGCTGTGAATAAAAAAAATCACAATGTCGTGCCTTGTGAGGGATTACAACACCAAGAATCCTTATTGTACTCAATACTGTGGATTTGTTACTAAATTTAGACTGCGTTGCAGCAGAGCCTCACTTTTTGCATGCACAGATGAAAGATAAAAAGGAAATGGTAAGATTGGAACCAGTCCTCAATTTAGGACACATGCCCCTGGAATCAAGTATACTGTATAAGGTTTCTGCTGTACAAACCTCACAGTCATACATAACCTCTTTGTTGTACAATTATTATCAGAAAATGAAATTTGTTGTGTAGGTTTCTATGGGATCAATTTCTATCAGGGTCAGAGATTAATTCAATACTGTTAAATGACTGTTTGTTTCTCCTCAAGTAAACAAATTCAAGTCTCCTTCCAAACATGAGCATAACATACACTCTACCCAATGTATATATTGGTACAGCATAGGAAATAACCCAGGGCGACGGGCGATTTAGCCCTTCGCAAAGCCCAAATTGCCCCCTAAAATCCTCAAAACCCAATTCTTTGGGGCAACCATTTCCTTCAGAATCGCCCTCAGATTTGCTACGAAAAATTTCACATTTTTTTTTTATTATGGCATTGAAACAAAAATGAATTAAGAGGTTGCTTGTATGGATGAAGCACCAGCTAAAACATCTGCAATCTTTCATTGCATTCTTCAAATTCTGATATGCAACAAAAAAGTAGCCCCAGTGGTAGAAAAATAGCCCCCCAAAAAATTCTAAAATAGCCCCAAGGCTCTAATGAAAATCGCCCTTAAAAATAAAAATTAATTCCTACCCTGTATTGGTGTATGTTTCAACTCATTTGGTTACTGAGGCATTGTTCACTTCTTCCAATCATACCACTGCCCTTTCAACGTGTAATCGAGATGACTGCATTCTTGTGCCATCTATCCACATCAAATGAAGTTAGAAATGAATTTATATGAATTACATTATTGCAATGTAATACTGGTGCCATGTTTGTCAACATACAAATACAATTTGTTGATTCCAATTTAATCCTGCATAGGGAGTATTAGTGAGTGCAGTGCAAACCACACACAGATCTCAACTTTGACCATTGGCAACACCACTCATTTTAAAATCAAATCCGTCAACTACATGTAGTACATACTCTATTGATGGAAATTCAGTATTTTTTTGCTTGTGCTATTTGTTATTATAGCAAATCTTATTGCTTACCTTATTTGGCATTGAATGCAGACTTAGAATCAAGTTTGTTTGAACTGGATGAAATATCACTTGGGTAATGCAACGACCTAGGACATATAGAAGAAATATCAGATTACTTCTAATTGATCATAACAAATTGAAACAAAGGGTAAATTAAAGGAGTCTGGAACAATGGAAAAAGATCTACAAAACTTTCATTCAAAGCCTCAAATTGCAAGGGGAAAAAATCATCAATTGTCCAAAGTTTTAATCAATGACCTCTGGCACCAATGACCTTAAACACCATGTTTATTATTTACTTCTAGGTCAATGACAATTTAATGACTCTTGTGAGCACCGACCCTCAACATCATATAACAATGTGTCCAGTTTAACAAATCTGAGTTACATGATTCCCCATGCTACCAGTGTCCCTGATAAGGTCTAAAATTGAAGCCCTGACAAAATTGCAGTTCAAAGCAATCATTAAGTGCCTTTAAAAAAATGAAAATAATTGAGCGACCATTCCAGTTTTCCCCCATAGACTGCTGTGTAGCAGAATTTTCATCTGCTGACAATAATTCATGTGCTGATTTTTATCTGTACATATTTCACAAGTGACAACAAAACTGTCAGAAGTTTTGTATTTTAGGGAGTTTATTTGTCCATTCAAACACTGTCAGATATGTCAGAGTTTGACAATTTTTTTTAAATGGGTCTTTCACAATGTTATATAGTGTCTTGAACACTACTGATTCTTGAGACCAAAGACCCTTGGGACCAATAACAACTTTGACCCCAGATAATTGTGCATAACGACTTTTATGACCGATGATCCATATGATCAAAGGGCAATTTTGACCAATGATGCAATGATAATTTTGAAAGGAGGTGATGGGAAGGATACTGACCCTGCAGGATGGGGGTGCCGGTATTCATCAGCGTGTACCCGTCACTGAACAGGATGTTGCGTTGGTTGGACTCTAGCTGACCTCCGACCCTGTTGGCTAAATCCTCGTCAAGTATCACTGTCATTAGCTGTGACAAAAATAGAAATGCTAGACATGTTTTAACAATGTGGACACTCAATTAAACCAAAAAAAAGTTAAAGTCCAAGTACATTTTTGGTTGATCAGACACCTTTTTTTGCAATCTTTCACACAGTATTCTAAAGTCACCTCAGACATCAGAAAACAACAAACCTACTGAAAATTGTTAACAGTGACAAATTTTGATGCTTAAATTATTGAAGAGCAGGTATCGGTATATGTATATTACCTATTGGAAATGTTTGGGGGGGAACGGAAGAATTTCAGAGCGAGCAATGGGCATTGATAGATCATATTGGTCTCTCTTAAAAACAAAAGAGCAAATGATTTTATATTTTACCATTTATTAAAACTATACTTAGGCTTTAACTTGATGTTTAGACTGTATAATGATGTGCAATCAGCCAAGAATACAAGTGTTTTAGAAATTATGTCATCACTGTCAAGATATTTATGAATGAATATCACTTTGATGATAAATGTCCACTAAGGTAGTTATTCTATTACTACAGTTTACAGGGGAAATGTACAAGGTAAAATGGGTCACTCTGAGATTTTATTAACCCGTTGGCTACGGGAACCGGATGTGCCCTGTGTTAACTCTACGGGATTTTCAGAATCTCGGAGGCAACGGGTTAAGTATTTGTAATCATTTTGAAGTGCCTTTTTTCATGGCTTCATTTTTACACCACACTTGAGACATTGATCGCATGGGGATCAGATTTTTTTTAATTGAAACATTGTTAGACAGTGCATTTAAACTAATTTTTTCCTTCAAGTCACATAGTGTTTTTACTTTGTAGATATGAGTACTTCATATTAGACAGATCTCCTTTCAGTTGGGTTGCTTTGGTAGAAATGCAATTGATTTCAGCAAAGAAAATTCTGGAGCATTATCCTCTTTATTTTCTTTTGTTTGTATAGTTAGATTTGATTTTTCTAAAGATGACAATAAACTGTATTATATCTAAACACAACTCAAAAAGCAAGTCTCCCTTTTTCAAAATACCATAACTTTTAATGAAACAAATATAAGCAGAACAATTTAGCAGGGGTGTTCTTACACTCATTGACTAACTTCTGTGTGAAAATCCGATTGATCCGTCAGTTCATGCACGAGTAAGCATGCATTAAAGGAAAAATTGTCACTTTTCAAAAGTCACAGTCAAAAATGATTTTTTTTTTTTTTTGCTTCATTAACTTTTCATGTGCCAGAGGATTTTAACGTCTATGGACTTTATGTGTATGGTGTGGTGCAGATCTGCGACTTTGGCATGTTAAAGATTGTGTCAGGGATGTGCAAGTCCATTTCTTCCCTTCATTATCAATACCAAACGGTAGTATAGTACTTACAAATGGTGTGTTGAAAGTCTGAGATCCATACGTCATGAATTTGTTGTTTTATGAGAAAAACTAATAACGACATGTTACCAGAATGTTGTTCTTTCCGTGAGTTTCAATTTTGCTCAAACTGCGAATCGCGGTTACTGTTTACCGTCGCAAGACCAGCGCAGCGCACAGTGATTGGTTAAACGGCTACCCCCCGCGCGACCATTGGCTAACGGCTGATCGGACAATTTTGGAACGGCACATGCACGTTTGACGTCGCAGATTTTTTGAAATTGCTCCTGAGCAATTTGAAAAAGGATGAAGTTTAACCGTCCAGATTTTCACCAAAACTCAATATTTTACCCCAAGTCTCTATGAGAGGTGTTTATTTATATCAATATTCACATTGGATATGATTTCAGCTGATTTCATTCATATAGATGTTTTTTGACGTGCAAATCAATGACACAATCTTAAAGAGTTTATAAAGTGTGCTCACTTGACCATAACATGGTTACAACCTCTTATGTTCATACTACATATTTTGCTTAAAAAATATCTCATTTCATTTTTTTCAATAACTTAATGGATTTCACAATTTCAAAATTTAGAAGGGATGAAAATTTTGAATTGCACACACTGAACTGTAAAATATGTGGAAAGTGTCTAGGGAGGTGTAAGGGGGTTAAACGATTAACATAAGTAGTGGGCGAAATCATTCACCAGACGTAGAATTTATCTAAATCCTGTATCACAAATGCTCCAAATTACACTTGTGAATTTTGATAAGTGACATGTTTACCTTTTACATGTGCTCACTCATGCCTGACTTTGACGGATCAATTACATTTCACACAGAAAATAAGTGCAGGAACACTCCTGTCAAATTATTTTGCTCAAAACTATTTTATTAAAATGTTATGGTATTTTGAAAGAAGGGGAACTTCCTTTTTGTGTTGTGATTCCATATTCATATGCTTATCAATGGACTAACATGACATTTAGAGAGTATTAAAATTGATGTTTTTGATCATTCAATAGCAAATAATGTTGTAGCATGCATTATCATTACAGTGGTGTGTGATGAACGATCAAGCCTCTGTATCTATCTATAAGCATCTACTCTGTATCTCTGTATCTTGTGCAGTGCACAAGACCAGCACCATTACTGGGCAACTATACTTTTGATGAGCACAAGATGGCGCTACACAATGTAATCTAGAGTCCCTTTATAGAAGAGATACAACAACCCGTGGTTTGAATGCCACTTTGTTTCCACTATTACGTAGCATTTCTATTCAATTCTGAAGAGCACTTTAGTATTCTAAATAGAAAGAACTTGAACTTCATTTTGTTTTAAAAATAAAGGACATCCATGTCGTAATTATACCATCAAACCTGTCTTAGCGGCCAACTCTCTCTAGCAGCCAACCTGTCAATAGTTGCCACTAAACTGATTCCCCTGGAGACAGATCAGGTGTTGAAGAACCTGTCTACAGCAGCCACCTGTCTATACAGGCCATATTTTTTGTCTCCATTGGGTGACTACTACAGACAGGTTTCACTGTATCTATATTGACTCTACACTACCCACTGGGTTCTGTGTGGTGCATCCAGAGATGACTGATTGTTACCTGTGCTGCCTTGTCCAAGAAGCGATTGAAGCGTAGTGAGTTTATCTCCTTCTCAATGGCTAGCTCTAGATCTTCCTCATCTTTCCCATCACCACCTACCAACAAGGACAGAAAGAAGAAAAACTTGTGTGAACAGATATACCACATCAAAATAAGATTCGTTTATTCGTTTATTTATTCGTTTATTTATTTATTTCATATTTCACATTTTACATAACATGTCATAACATAAAATTTTCAATAACATAACACAATATAATATCATATAGAATATATGTAAAACATATTTCATAGTGAAAGGTGACAATTACAGTTTCATGAAGAAAAAAAAATAAATACAGAGTTCACATAACAAATTGTACTATGTACAGTATCTAAGTATCAATATGTGATAAGTAGTAAAGAAGACGGGGAGATAAAAGGAAATATGAAGGGGGCCTAGTTAAAAGCAAGCTTGTATTGATTAGGTTCCCCTTTTAAAACAACAAAACGACGTCTTATAAAAATGATTTGGAAAAGAGGCGAACATATTATTATTGATTGAGGGAGATATTTAATTACTGTTAGATTAACTCAGAGATGTTTATAAGTACATGATTATGTATATACTTGGAAAGAAAATACAAAAAAAAAAAATACAAAAAAAATAGTTTCCCGCCACCGCGATACCATGGTAAAGTCGCACACTATTACTGTGAAACAAGCATGAACTTTTGAAAACATTTCACTTACATTAGATCCATCGCAATTACAATAGTCCGCAGTTTCCTTGTATTTGCAGTGTGCGACCCCATCAGGGATTCGCGGTAACGGGTTTAGAAAACAGTATATATACATTGTACGAGCGAACATAAATGTTGGAATGAGAGACGATATATGGAGCCAGGATGTCATTTAGACGATTGTGACAGGGTTCATTTAGGTTGGGGGGGGGGGGGGGGCGGGGTCGA
>JZLH01S0116162.1:8189-22559 GCA_001188425.1 Eucidaris tribuloides | reverse complement strand
AAGTGAGAGGTCCAAATGTGTGAGATATGGAAACTTAAACAAAATTTTGGCGTGAGATAGGACCAAAATGCGCGAGTCTCAAGCTCATTGCATGAGAGTTGGCAGCCCTGCTTTATGTGTATCATTTGGTGCAGATCTGCGACTTTGGCACGTTCAGAGTTAAATGATTAACTCTTTGCCTCCAAGGGCCAGTAGCTTCCTCTGAAAAGCTCAGGGAAAAGCTAGTCTACAGGCATACATGTACACATAGTCTAAATTTCTACATTGCCTTAGTGCAGAAGGCAAAAAAAAGAGAACAAAAACCCATTCAATAGCCTACTAGGACCACATATTTGTGGTTTGCCTTTTCATCTTGGAATGTGGCTGTACTTACCCCATCTAATGAATATGTTAAAGTAGAGAAAAATATCAGCTATTCAATGAACTGGGTGCTACAATGTCATAATGAATATTCATTTTGTTATGAATTTTTAAATGGGATTTAACTACATAAACTTATCTAATTGGCAACGGCTGTTGTTATGATGAGGCTTTGGGTTGTTCCACTTTGTTAGTGGGTGATGTATTGAACTAATTGAGAAACATATTTTACAGACGTGTTTTTATTTTTTATGTCATTTAAAAGTGAAGGTTATTCAATCAAAAATTATTTTTAGTCTTAAATTTCACAAGAAAAATAAGATCTTAAAAATTTCACCAATAAATAATTAATTAATTGGGCAAATGTTTGACACATCATTCAATACACATTACCCTTTATATATAATTGACTATTCCAGGATGTTGCCGATTTGATGAGAAAGCAAATTTTTAGAGATTATTTTACTCTGGACAGGCTCTAGTATTGAATGAGTTAAAGACACTATATAACACTGTTGAAGACACATTTAAAAAATTGTCGAACTTTGCTATCTGACATATCTGACAGTGTTTGAATGGACAAATAAACACCTTAGAACACAAAAGTATGGACAGTTATGCTGTCACTAGTACAATATGCGCAGATACAAATTGGCACATTAATTTTCCTAACAGGCGATAGGGAAATTCTGCAAACAGCAGTCTATGGGAAAAGCTGGAATGGTCTCTCAATCGATTTTACTTGTTTTAAAGCACTTACTGATGTTTTACCACTGCAAATTTTTTCAAGGCTTCATTTTAGAACGATCAAAGACACTGGTAGCGATGGGAATCGATGTAGCTCCAGATTTAACTGGAAACATCGTTTATACAGTACCTATTAAAGTCTACTGTGGAAACAACCGTTCAAAAATTGTCGTACTTTGCTATCTGACATATCTGACAGTGTTTGAATGGACAAATAAACACCCTAGAACACAAAAGTTTGGACAGTTATGCTGTCACTAGTACAATATGTGCAGATACAAATTGGCACATTAATTTTATATCGGGCGATAGAAAATTCTGCAACACAGCAGTCTATGGAGAAAAGCTGGAATGGTCTCTCAATGATTTTCACTTTTTTAAAGCACTTACTGATTGTTTTACACTGCAATTTTTCAGGGCTTCATTTTTAGACTGTATCAAAGACACTAGTAGCATGGGGAATCATGTACATGTAGCTCAGATTTTTTAAACTGGAAACATTGTTATACAGTGCCTTTAACTCAGACTACTAGAAAATAGACAAGAAAAGAATTGGCTTATTTTTTTTTCAACACTATAGAGTGATGAAGTGTGACATCACTCTGGTTCAGAAAATATGTATGGACAATGGCAGAACCAGGTGTAGTGCATCGCAAGACGGTTGGGCCTAAAAAAAAAATTGTTGTATTGGAGTAACGGCTCACTGAAAAATAGCATCGGTAGGGCAGTGTTTTTTTTTTTTTTAATGGGCCACTATCAGCGCCCAATGCTTTCACAATCAGCCAATTCGGAAGCCGCTATTTCTTGCAATAGTTCATCAATGACATCAAGCCAAAGTTGAGGCAGTTTTCTTTACTGTGTAAGACGCCATGTTGAGGTAAACAGCTCGATCATCGCTACATAGCTACATGTACATGTGCTGTAGTTTATAGCGCAGCTTGAAGCTATACGAAGTGTGTTGTACACGCGCATACGGTGGAAAAATCACTGTTCTGTCCACAACACTTCTGGGTTTTCAATTCGATCGCAAAGTCAGCACGATATGCGAGAACGATACTATCGATAGCTATACAAAGAAAAAAAACGTAGGGTCGGATGGGTTACGCCAATACAATTTTTTTTCTAGGCCTTGTTTTCATGAGTATGGTTTGTGTACTGTTACTGTACCAGTACCAACATTTTCAAACAGATTGATATCATCTCTATTACAGTGATCCTCATCAGAAAGGTTGAGGAGGGTGGGGTGTCTCTCAAAGACATCCCTCCCTCCACAACAGCTAGCAGGTTACTGGACCAAATCGTTATTGTTGAGGAATTCAGTAGGGCTGTCAACTTTTTTGAATGACTTGGAGGATATTCACTTTTGCCTGCCAAATTTTGTTTGCACTAGCCATTTTTTGCCTGCCCCCCCAAAAATTTACCTGCCAAATTACTAGCCAAACAGTTCATTTGTTCACTTGTAATACGCGTTTGGCGGGAGGTTTTTTCATAAAGAGGGAGATTGGTGGGATGGCGGGAGGATGAGCTCGGTGACAGGAGACAGCCCTGAATTCAGGCGAATGAATGGGCTGATCCAGGATATTAAAGAGAGGGGACCAAAAGTAACCCCCCCCCCCCCTTCCTGGCTACTGGAGCTAGATGTCACTCGGAGGCAATAGGTTAATGCCAACATCCCACCCCACCACTCCCTGCCCATAATTAACCCTTTGGGCTCGATGATATACATGTACGGCGTTGCTGTTCATTGAAAGACAACGCGATTTGCACATGGTTGACATTGAAGGGAATATAAACCCATGAGTTTAATAAAATTCTTCACAGAATATTCATTTTCTTACTTTATACTGGTCAAAAATGTGTATTTTGGAGATAGATGCATTAAAGTTGCGTTACTTGATTTTGCCACGTCAAAAAACATCTATAATGAATCAAATCAAGCTGAAATCATATCCAATGTGAAGATTAATATTAAATAACACCTCTCATCAGAGACATTGGGTAAAATATTATGAGTTTGGTTAAAATCTGGACGGTTGAACTTTCAGTCCTTTTTTTCATTTGGCTCAGTGAGCAAATTTTAAAAAAATCCGTGACGTCAAACGTGCACGTGCCGTTCCAAATGGTCCGATCAGCTCGTAGCCACGGTCGCGTGCAGGGATAGCCGATTGACCAATCAGGGCGGCTCCGCTTCGTCTTGCACGGTGCACAGTAATCGTGATTCGCATTTTGAGCAAATCGAAACTCACAGAAGAGAACAACATTCTGAGTAACATGTCGGTTATTAGTGTTTTCTCGTAAAACAACAAATTTCATGACGTATGGAGTCTCAGACTTTCAACACACCTGTTTGTAAGTACTAAACATAACCGTTTGGTAGTTGATAATGAAGGGAAAGTAATTGGACTTGCAAATCAAGAACCCAATCTCTTAAGCATTAAAATTCCACGCGTTTATCTCGTGTTTGACCAAATTTTTGGTCATATTTTCTGGGCTTCTGTAGAAGCCCGTCGTCTCTGAGTGTACAATGGGCTGGGCTTCTGTACAAGCCCGTCATCCCCAAAGGGTTAAATCATGAAACAAATAGTAGGTTATCTGATGGCATTAACATCGTAAACTGACACTGCAATACAGAAAGTCAGACAATAACATCACAGACAGGCAAGCAAACTTTCATCCACTCTTTATTTCATTCCATCCATGTACATCCAAGCCATATGAAGGTAGCCCTGTCATTACCAAACAGAGAATATCACATGCAAAGTGTATGGAGATTTGATGCATTGGTAATGAGAAAGCGAAATGGACATCCTTGTCCCAAAACACTTATGTGCCCAGAAGTACACCTTAGAGTTTGTACGCGTGTTTATAACTCGTGGCCTTCTGCCGGGAACACATATGTGTAGAGTCAAGTTAATCATAATCAATGCTCAGGCATTTTTCAAAAATTTAAGACAATAATCCTACAGGGCATTTCCGAGCTATTTGCGACATGAATCGTAAAAAATGAAATTTACATGTTCATTAATATTTTATGAAATTTAGAATGTGCAATGTCTGAAGTTAACTGTACTTATTTTGATTTTCTCCACAAGTTGGTGGAAAGTCATGAAATAATGTGATTTTTCCCAAAAATGAGCATTTTGCGTCGCAGACGGGACAAACCCATTTTTTAAAATTTTACATTAATGAAGAGATATTAAAACCCATTCTATGTGTAGACATAATAAGCATTTCATGTAAATTCAGGAAATGGTTACCATGGCAACCCCTCTCGGAATGCTTTCTTCTGATTGGCCGTCATAAAAGGCAATTGTCCTGTCCGCGACGTTTTGAATCAAAAAGTTTTAATTACTCTGCAGTTTGGCACTTTCATAAAGTAAGACTTAATTTTCTCTGGATTAAGATTAGGGCAGTTAATATCTACTATAAACCAAGAATAGTAGAAAAACTTGATTAAAGTTAGTGACTAATGAAAATCTGTCGTCGCGGACAAAAACGTCGCGGACAGGACATTTTCGTCGCGGACAGGACATTTTGTCGCGGACAGGACAATGTATTTTAATATCATAAAATGTATTTTTTTATTTGTTTTGTCTGTATGTGTCTGTATGTGTGTGTATGTGTTTTAAGTATGTTTGTGTGTTATGTGTGTGATTATGGATGTGTTTGTGTTATCTATTTAGAAGAAAATTAAAGGTAGATGTATGCACGTGTTGGTGGTACATAGCACATGTACAGTATTTGCATTTGAATATGTATAATGTGTGCATTTGTGTGTGCATTAGTGTGTGTGTATCATCTGTGGTACTCGGGTACGTATTTTTTGTTTAAGACAAAATATATTCATAAGGTTCTTACTAAGTCTTCTGAAATTGTTGGTCCTAGATGTGATTGAGGTTTTAGAACATTAAATTATATCTTTATGTGTTAAACGTATACAATATAGGATTGCGACAAAATGTCCTGTCCGCGACACTCCAAAATGTCCTGTCCGCGACGCTGTAATTAATTAATTACTTGCAAGTAATTAGTAAACGGTTGCAAATATATATTAACCACACTAATACATGTAGACCTTATTTACCAAGCTTCATTTGTATCAATATCATATTTCATCAAGTCCTGTAAACTCACAGACTTTTAGACTTGTACAACTTCATTTCAAAACCCATGTCGCATTACGTCCTGTCCGCGACGCTGCACTTTCGACCAATCAGAGAGATGCATAATGCCCAATTTTTTCCGATATTTATTTCCCACAGCCACAGCCCACAGGTCTTTCACATGTACAAATATTAGCTTAATTTCTTCAGCAGTCTTATTCTTACAAGGAAAAGAAGTTTCTAAATGTCCTGTCCGCGACAATCCAAATAGCTCGGAAATGCCCTACATTACATACCTATCTAAATCTTCACAAATCCCACTTACCTTGTTTCCCTCAAAATTAATTGATGACGAATTGTCAGACACTGTACAGTTGTTCACAGTTTGGAGGGCTGTCTACTTTTTACAAGTTTCTTGCCAATACTTGCTATGAATGTGATTGTAGATCATGTAGATCTAGCAGGTGCATGCAGCTAGTTAAATTTGCAAAGAGCCCCTTTAAATTGCCATATATAGGGTTCAATACAAGATGTGGAATGCACTGAACAGGAAAAGTAAGGTCCCCATATAGAGAATTTTATTCCCTCCCCCCCCCCTCAAATTTCCTTGTTCCCATGTTCTTTCCATCATTCTCCCCAAATTCCAGTCACAGGACTCCTCCCTGCTTAGACTAAATTTGAATCACTCAATTTACCCTTCCCTTGGATGTGACCCTAGCCATCCCAACTCCCCCCCCCCACCCATTCCCCATCCCCTTAACCCGTGGCGTTGGACTGGAGACGATTTGATTTCACTGTAACACACATTTTCCATAGACCCCAACACGAGTTAACTCCTACTTTACTCTCCAGTCCAACGGGTTAAAACATATCTGCATGCACCCTCCACTTATATAAGTCTAGAGCTAGACCATCACATTGTTTCTCTATTCTTTCGCATATGAACAGCTCTCTGCACTCTACAACTGCATCATTGTCTGTGTTTATTTCTGTTTAGAGCTGCGCTATTTGATTGCATTTTAGCACGCACCTTGCACCATTACCACACCACTCAAATGAAAGGAGCGCATCCAGTCGCCGCCCCTTCCGGCTGCTGCTGCTTGCGAAATACGCGAAGGCGCTGGCGCGGCACTGTATCATCCGTGGTTGCTATCACGGTGTCACAACCCAACTGGATAAATCAAACCGTGCAGATTTCCAAAATCTTTCTCCTGCTCAAACAAGCATGTAACTTTTTTGTTCAATAAATTGGTCCTTCTTCGTGAAGCTATTATGATAAGGCAAGGATTAATCAATCAAATGTTAAAAACTCACTTCGTTAATTAATAATTGATAAACTCCCAAGAACTCACCGATGATGTTTGATTCAAGTCCAAAGCAAGACAATCCTTCTACTTTCTCTCCAACAAAGACAGTGAACTCAACACGCACTCGAGATAAAACAGAATTTATTCTCAAGTTATCAGACTAGATCTAGTCCTGATTCCACGATCACCTTGCAAGTACAAGTTGTTGCAAAGTTTATTTGCAATATTCAAGAAGTTTTTTCTTGATCGGCTGCGGACCGGAATCAATCACAGTCACTGGCAGACTGGCTCTCCCGTGCGGTACAGTAGAGATGGATGCACCTGTTCGACGTGGAGGAGCGGATCGGATCGGTGCGCTAAATTCGGCCGGAGGAATGGATTGGGAGGTCGAGCAGCCAGAGCGGACATGGGGGACGCGTGCACGCCCGCGTGCGATCAATGAAAGTCAGTGCAGTGCATAGAGTTGGATTACTAGTTATAACGCTAAGTAATCCAACTCTATAGTGCAGTGCCCCCTCGCCCCTCCTCCCCCCTCCCTAGAGGCGTCGATCCTGGGGGGCAGGGGGGCGATCACCCCCCCCCAATAATTTTGACAACTTGAAAAATTCATAATACGTAATACACGAAAAGTAGTGAAAAGCACTATAAAACGATTAAACTTAGCATAAAAATACCATCAAATCTACAAAATTCTCAAATTTTCGGCGCGATTAGCGCGCGAACGCTCCGCCAAAATTTTTGCCTTTTTTTTTCAATTTTGCCCTCCCAATCCGAAACACGGATCGACGCCCCTGCCCTCCCCCGTCCCACCGCTCTTCGATTTAATGTGGAGACCATATTACAGGAACCGCCATAAATATTGGGGGGGGGGGGACGACATAATTTTTTCACAAAATCAAATTAGTCCAAGTAACTAATCAATGACAAGGCACGAAACAAAACAGTTCGCTAATACATTTTTTTTTATTCTCTTAGGATAAAGCTGGTCAGTGATATCCCCCCCCCCCAATAAAAAAAAATAGACACTTGAAAAGAAAAAAGTTATTAAAAAACAAAAATCCATATTTTGTTATATTTTTGTATGAATATTTTTGCTTGGACCTAAGCCAGTAAAGCCAACCCCCCTGAATGGAAAACACTGTTGGGTATTGAAGTATTTCACGCCATGAGTGAGCACAACCACACTTGTCCAATCCGGGCCAAAACATGCATTGCGCCCGAAATTGTGTTCAATATCGCTGCAGTTAAGATTTCAACTATGTGCCACAAGTTCTCAGCATGCGGATGAAGAGCTAATATCAATTCTTGTGACAAGAAGACAAAAATGAAGCATAATTCCAGATAAACCTATCCTAAAAAGGGAAATTTCATTTTTTGTTAAGTCACAGTTCATCTTGCAAATCATGCATTGCATTTTCTTTTCTTTTTAGTGAGGCGTATGCTGAATCCGTTGTTCATTTTTGTCCTTTCTTGTCACATCAGAATTGCAGATAATTTAGCTTTTACTCGTGACATGCTGAATGCAATACGGTCCGTACTTGTGCACGTCAGTTCGAGGAGCTTCTTGCAGCACCCGGTTGTGAGGCATTTAACATTGACTTGAACACAATTCGGTGCGCAAATGCATTTTTGGCTGATTGGACAAAAGTGGGTTGTGCTCACTCATGCGTGAAATACTTTCAATACCAACAGTGTCATCAGACAGCCTAGATCCAAGGTAAAATATTCATATAAGAAAATAATCTCAAGATCATGAAATTTTTGTGTAATAATTTTTTTTTTCAAGTGTCTACTTTTTTTTACACACTGTACAGTAGTTGGTCTACAAATTCGATAAATCAAATAAAAAAATAGTTAAAAACACAATTTTCGAATTTTCGAAGCGCACCGACTGAGTTTTTGGTCAACCCCCCCCCCCCCCCCCTCTTTAGCATAAAGCTATGTCCGCCAAAGAATAATGCAATACTGGTCCAATGTAACATAGTAAATTTAACCTGTAACAAAAGGGAAAAAATGAAACAAATTGTTGACACTGCTAAGTACTGTACCTATTTCGTGTTGATGTCGCCGGGTCAATCTGTTTCTATCTTGGAGAACCCATGGAGGTAGAAGAGAGACCTCCATGGAGAACTTTACCAAGACTTGAAGACTTCTTTGCACTTTGGGACCTTGTGTCACTATTGCCTTTTCGTTCAAATTGTCCATGCATGTCCACGACTATTTCTAATCGATTGCATACACTTTAAAACAAAACTCACTGTCAATTTTTCCTGCATGGTTATTTTAAGTTCCCTATAATATCAATGCCTCCAGAATCAAAGAGCTTGAAATATAGCTGGAGTGTATCTCCTGGCTGGAAGGATTTGTCTTGAATTTATGAAGAAGAATCAAGAATGAGCATACCAGCACGTTTTTCTCTCGAGCCTCGAGAGAAATTAATCCAATAGAAAGCTGCACGACAGCTTGTGTGTCCCAAGGTATGTAGGGCCTACTGATGGAGGTACTCTTATAATGAGTGAACTTTTGACTACCACAGTAGAATCCTTGCATTCTAGAATAGTTTTACCCAAGTTGAGGACTACCCCAATTGTTACCTTTAAAGGCAAGGTTCACCCTGACATCAAGGTGTTTTTAGTAAAAGCAGAACGATGGGAGAAACATATTGATGAAAGTTTGGCGAAAATCCACCAAAGAATAACAGAGTTATGAAGTTTCAAAGTTTTCAATTTGTGACGTCACATGCGAACAGCTCCCCATAATGTCATGTAATATAAATTCCATAATTGCATTTTTTTAATAGTTAGTGATAATTGAATGGGGTTTTTTCATAGTTGCAATGGTTTTTTTTTTCATAGAATCATGTGTGAAATAATGTTTCTAATGATATATTGAATGCACAGGTAAAATTATTTTCAAATTTCTGAGAAAACGGGAATTTTATGGAATTTGTATCACATGACATAATAGGGAACTGCTCGCATGTGACGTCACAAATTTAAAACTTTGAAACCTCATAACTCTGTTATTCTGTGGTGGATTTTCGTCAAACTTTCATTAACATGTTTCTCTCATTGTTCTGCTTTTATTAAAACCAATTGATGTCAGGGTGAACCTTGCCTAAGTTGCCTTTAAGAGTGGACCAGACCGACTGACCATGCAGTCACATACCAGTCGTTAACACAGATTTGTGTTAAGTTTACCCCCAAAGCTTACCCCAGTTATATGGAATAGGCAGGTAAACTAAGGTAATTTTAGACACGGAAAATGAATGAAAATGAATTGGGGCGGGAGTTTTCTCACGTGTAATAAGTGTAATAATTATTTGTCACATTCATGTTCATATAGTCGGACACACCTCCCACTATGCGAGTTTGGTTCGAAAAGCGGATACAATAAAGGGAAGTGATAATTCCTGCCATATTTTATACCAAAAGATGACAGCCTAAAACAAGTAGAAATGAAACATAAATTGAAACGTCCTATTTGAAATTTAAATTTGTAGGGAAATCCCTTCAAGTTGGAATCCTATATTGTACAGTGAAATTGCGCGTGTTCTGGTAAAATTGGTATCAATTCAGAATCCAGTTTCGAAGTTGAAACAACAAAACAAATTATTTTATGAGGTCTCACTGACCATCCATAGAATTTTGAAGAATTATTTCAAACAATCCCCACTCCATGATAGCAATAATGATGCATTTAATGTAAGAGAAATGCACGGGAGGCTCTGGTATCAAAAAAGTAGCTCAGTTTATTCTACAACAAAACTACATCGAAACCGTCCAAGGATCACCGAGACAAAGCGACAAAACAGATCGTGTCTGCTTAAAACTCCCTACAATATTGCATATGCACAGTAATTTCAATTCTATTCTCACTGCTAAATCTCCAACCCGAAATTACTTACAATAAGGCTAATCCATCATCCCTAGATGACGGAAACGGTTTGACCCAGGGGCGGCTACGGGGGAAGGGGCAGAGGGGGCGACCGGCCCTAAAATTGTGAAATTACAAAAAAAATAAATAAATAAATCATGGGGTTTTTAAAGTGTAAACTATGAAATTTAGTTCTTTTGGACATTTTCTCCAGTAGGCCAATTAGTTTTTACTATAAGATTTTATCGGGGGGGGGGGGTACTCAGATTTGGTTCCGACGGGGATGCGCCGCTGAAGTCGAAAAACCCAACCATTTTTAAAGTGTCATTTTGGCGGAAAATGGTACCTATTATTGAGGTTTTTTTATTAAGAAAAATGGCATTTTTGCGCATTTTAGCGATGAAATAGGCGAAATATCTAGTATAAATCTTAAAATTTCAAAATCATGACCCATGTTTAAGGATCTTTTCCCCAGAGACCATACCCATGTTTAAGGATTTTTTTGCGAAAAAGTCAGCTATTAGAGTGGCATGACTCCCGTTTACCTCATAGTGCAAGTACCCCTCCCCCCCCCCCACCGAATTTATTCTTCATGAGGTGATTATATCTCTTATTGTCATGAAATCACATTCTCGTCAGCCATTAAAAAAATTGACGGGGGGGGGAGGGGGAGGGAAATCAACCCGAAATTATTCATGTCACTTTGATTTTACCGCTCAAAGCATAAGTAGCATACGGCGTGTTTCTATACAGAAAAATAGTGGAAAACGGTTTATCTTTTCCGGAATCGATAAACCGTATCGTCGTTAAACCAACCTGTTTCTACAGAGCGAATTTCCCGATTAGCTCCCATTCCGTGTTGCAAATACCGGGTCAATCGGAAGTCAGGAAATTCAACCTATGACCTCGCAATGCATTGTGGTATTATGAACTGGTCCGAAATATGCAGTCACAGGCACGTATTTTCACACGCACCGGTGACCCCTACTTCCGCCAGGTTTCGCTGTGTGTTTCTACAGAAAAGTTAAAGGGATTAACAAACCACCTCTGCATGGAAGATGGTTATGATAAACCGTATGTGGTCAGATACGGTTTATCAATAAACCGTATCGCGTCTGTTTCTACAGGAAGGTTTTCCGGAATTCTGGATTCTTAAGCGGGTAATACCTTTTAACAGTTTTCTGTAGAAACACGCCGTTTGTTTTCAAGAGCCGCTGTATCAGGTGTTGATCTATACTTCATGCATACCATCCAAGGAAATATAATCCTGTGAATCGAAATTTATTTTGATCAAAATGTCAAATGTAAACGACCATTATTTAGAGACTTCTTGAAGGAAAAAATATCGTTCGACATAATTGCTATACATTGTATTTCCTAGTCTGAAACTACACAGTCTAGATATGAAGCCGAGCGAAAAACTGTGTCCGACACCCACTCGCCTGAAAAGCTGATAATCACAAGGCGCTTAGCGCGCTCAAAAGAATTCTGGAGAGCTAAGAGATTTGCGTCTCGGAGGCTGAATCGTCTCAAGGTAATTATCAGAAAGGCGATTACAGACAAAAGGAGGATGAGACATTCGCGTTGTCACAACCCCCAATAATGACATAATTGACTATCGTCTAATGTGCCTGTAATTGATCTGTTTGTGTGTCGTTTAATTTGGGGTATTATTAAGAAAGGGGTTAGTCTTCGTTCAGTCGATGTGTGTGTGAGTGCACACGTGTTTCGATCACTGGTCTTGAAGATAACAGAGGTAAGTGGGATAATCTTTGCTTGGATTATTAAAACTGATTTATATCTTCCCAAAGAAAAATTTGTTTTGTTTTTTATTTTATTTTTGTTGATTTCCTTGCATTTATTGCAATTTTTTTTCTAATTATGTTCCTAGTGGGTTTTTTTTCTGAGCTGAAGAAAATTTGATTACATTAGATGTAATTGTATTTTTTTTTTCATTTCATCATCATCATCGTCGTCGTCGTCGTCACCGTTATTATCGTAGAGAGAAAATAAACTCACACACACACTTTTTTAAAAGGGCAAAATGTATTTAGGGACGCTTGTGTAGAATATTGAACACGGTTTCATGCTTTGGAAAATAATTAAGTTATACTGTAGATATGCAGAGTGTCGAATTAGCTTTGCGCAGAAATTATGGAATAATTATGATTACCTCACATTTCTTGACTTGAGCTAGTGTATTGTATCACGGGACCTAACTGTAACTTAAAGCCTAAGTTTACATGCAGTTTTGGTAAATCGTAACGAATGAAATTCTTTGCAATTATGTTTTTAAGATACACCTATGTGATCTATTAATACCCTGAAAATCGCTCTCTCGGAAACTTTCCCATTTTTGAGAAATTTCTCAAATGTAAAATATCGGGGTGGGGGGGGGGACGTCCAAGATTTCCCATAATGTACATACCGCTAGATGCTCTCCTTTAATTTAAACATCACAGTCTTTCACTATAAACAATTTTCAGTATAAGTATGATGCCTTTTTTCTGACGTCTGGGGTGACAATAGCATACTTTGTGACAGATTGACCAAAAATGTGTCTGATCGACCAAAATTCTACTTGGGCTTTAATCAAGCATTTCAGTTGAAACTGTTTCTACTTATAATTTCCCACTTATAACGCAGCATCATTCTTATATAGCGTTCTCAACGATTTCATGTGATTGATCATTATCACGGACATGCGCTGTTCTCGGCGGTGACATATCGGATTTGCATCCGGTCTGCAAAGCAAGTGACGATTATTTATTAACTCTGTTAATAATTCAGTATCCGCTTTTCTTCGCAAGGTCAAGGCTAATGGAATTCATCCCTCACTTTAGTTTCTGTCGAGTGTCTTTTGTATTGAAATGAAGCGCAGTAACATCTCTTGATATTAAAAACAATAATCAGCCTTTTACATATTCCAGGAAGAACCATGATTTAAAAAAATACGAACCTCTATAATTTCGATTGAATTTGTGGAAGGATCTATATATATGTGTGTTTTGTTACGGATACTATTAAATGGAAAAGGAAACTAAAATAGCGGTTTTTTCCCGACTTTCCTGGAACATAAACCAACTAACCAGGACTTGTAAATTCTGCCACGCAGAGAATTCTGACCAGATTTATGAACATATTTCAGATATTGGCAGATCGGACATGTTTTTGTTTATATATCACATGGGTTATGATATAGCCAAATATATTTCAAGCCCTGCGAATTTTGTTCAATATGCAGTGACTAAGTTCACACTGCCGATCTGCCAACTCGATGATGCCCGGTCAAAGCAAATGTTGGGGCTCGTTCGTCCAGCTCGGCAAGGTAATCGGGGTCAATACCTTGATCGGTGTGATCGACAACGCTCTGGCTCCCTTCTCGAATGTTTTTGGCATGTTAAAAATACTCGAGTATAGGTGACCAGAACGATGTCGATCAAGGTAGACGGAAGCCGATCATGGTATAATAACCCCGATTACCGGCCGAAGTGGACCGAAAAGGCCCAAAATTCGTTTGATCGGGGCTGATCGAGTTGACAGATCGGCTGTGTGAACCTAGCATTAACGTAACAGAAGAAAGACCCTAAGTTGCGTCCTCAGCGTTAACTGTAAAGTTATTAACTGAATTCTACCTGGTCTCAGAACAATCAAGTAGTAACCATCATCCTAGAATTCCGATATTGAAGGATGAAGATTGGAAGTCTAAAGATACTGGTGAGGGTTGTTAACTTCCCAATCACTTGTACTTAACCACAACATAATTATTACCAGTCTTCCGAGTCAAGCCCGGAGGGCGAAGGCAAAGCCTCAGAGCGGGCGACTGCCCAGTCTTGCGAATCGAGCCAGGAGGGCGAAGGCGAGGCCTAAGAGTGGGCGACCGCCCAGTCTTGCGAGTCGAGTCTGGAGGGCGAAGGCGAGGCCTAAGAGCGGGCAACCGCCCAGTCTTGTGAGTCGAGCCGAAGAGGGTGAAGGCA
>JZLH01S0116159.1:0-13322 GCA_001188425.1 Eucidaris tribuloides | reverse complement strand
GTAACCCTGAAAACATGAATCAAATGTTGATTTTTCTTGAATCTTGGAAAAAAAAATTCGTACCACTACCCCGGCCCCCCCCCCTGCTGAGCGAGTTTTCAGAGGCTCGGCGTGACCTGGGAAAAATTTTTTGACCTTGAAATTGAAAAAAAAAATCGTCACTACGAAACCCCCCTCGACAACCCCCCCACTTGAGCGAGTTTCGGCGCTAGGTGTGACCGGGAAAAATGTTGAACGCTGGATATAGCGCACCTGCGGATTGAACACCACCCTCCCCCCCTTCTTCGGCTCTTGGCCAAAATCTCCTGGCGTAACGCTATGGTGTCTATGTTGAGACTTCTCAGCAAGCACCGGTCTATGAGTCATTACAAAATTGACTATCAATGCAATTTTGGGCCGATTGCACAAGAGGCGGCGTCTTGTGCTTCACTTCTATCATAAGGCGTGTAGATACTTTCAAAACCCAACAGTAGTGGTCATCAGAGCCCTTTCAGTGTAACTTTAATGCATTTCGAGAAATATAATACTTTTTATATCAAAAAAAGTAATCTCAATTCTAAATCTGAAAATATATTGATTCTGTCGTATATAATTTTTTTCTGTCTTAATTTTTTGTTTATACACACATCGTTAATATGGATGGGAATAACCTGGTCAAGGAGATTCTCTACACCTGAACTAGTGTGTACGGATACTTCAGAATATGTGCATTCTACAATCGCAAGCTTACAAAGGATTTAAAATAAATGCCTTGAATCGATTGTATATGAAATGCACTACATTCTATCATTTTTGTCTCTCTCAGATAATTCGGCTCGCTGTATGTGTAATGGCACTCGATATATAATTTTGGTAATCTTGAAAGTCCATTTCATAGATTTTAATTACAAGTTCAACTATTGCAGAGTTAGAATTTAAAGTAGTTTATAAAGATTCATTGTGATCTTTAAATAATATTCATATTAATTGGATTAAGAAATTGTATTACAATACCCAATAATCGCTGGCTTCACTAAGCACAGTTAAATGCAGGATGCACTAATGTTAAGAGTCTTTTTTAATGTAAGAATGAGAACCTTTTTATAAACTCACAGCATTCTTCTTTTTGATAAAAGAAACTTCGCCACGACTTATTTTTTTATAAAGTATGATGAGTATAATAAATTACTTTAGTCGAATATTAACGGGATAATATGTTACATATTTTAAACATAAGAGGAACTTTAACAAGTAGTGAGTATTGTGTTCTAGAACTCTGCCGCAGCATTCTGACTCTCAAAATACGCCAGAAAAGGTGTTTTCAATCGTACATCGGCGTGTCGAACAAAGCTTCTATCGCGACAGAGCATGCAGCGTTGTATTTTCCATTGCATGAAATAGCTAGTATCGCCAACTATATTGTCATTCTTGGGATATTCATATCCACAAGTCACATTCCCAATTCTGTAGTATTGCAGATGATTCATAGATATTTCAAAATGTAAGTCTGAGTTGTTAAATTGATTAATGTTGAAAAGCCATGAATAAAAAGTGTTAATTTAGATGGTCATACTTTGACGCCATCAAATTTAATACCTAACCACTTGTCGCTACACGTGCGTCTCAACAAAATGTGTAAATGTAAAACGCTCCTGTTTGGAAACTTATAAGATGAATATAAGAGCAGATAAAGCTCAAGGTCGTCTCTCCTTCTTCACCTCCTGCAAAAAGGCATCATACGGCCTAGGAAGAATGACTATCTTATAGTGTCCCGTGTGGTTCGCACACGACATATTTTATAACGATCCGTGTGTAAATAATTAGAGCGTGACTTGGAATTGTTGAAGCGCACATTCTTTATTTTCGGAAGAAAGTTCGTGCATCTAGTTCCTGACCCATGTACAGAAGGCCCGGGGTGTGTTTCAACGACTAATAAGGTCTATATATTCTCTTCACACCTTTATCATCGAAATTGTAGGGATGCGCCTAAAAGAGCATATATTGGCGTGTGAATTCTGTCTATAATCATATAATAAAGAATTACACAATACAAACTTATGTCCAAATTTGACAAAATCGTCAACAAATTGTAAATGCTTTTGAAAAGTATAGTTGGTTTTTTGGGAGATTCCTAAATGCACTTACCACCAGTCTTCTTGGAGATCACTGAGCAAAGCATTGGACAGATCTTCTAATATTCTCGCAGACATATGACACTAACTATATTTCTTAATTTTATCTGAAAGTATTATTAAATTCTCACGTATAAAAATCGGTTGACAGTTTAAATTACGGAGCAGCGGCTTATCTTAATAACAATCATCATGTTTCGGATAAACAATTTACAATCTCTAAACTAGAGCCATTAAATCAAAAATGTCTAATATTTCGGAATATCTGAGAGCAACAATGATTCGATGTAGCGTGCATTTCTATCACCATTAACATCAGTCTACGGCAAATACAAGTATTCATTCGAGATTGATAAGGGATGGACATTTTATTATTACCATAGTTTCACAATACCATCACGCGTCAAAGTGACAAGTTTCCGAGTCATTAAAGTAAAAGATCTTATTGCGATGCCTATTCTTGGGGTCACGCAATTATTAAGTTAATTGGAATTATTAAAAGACGCTTTGTTTCCACAAACACGTTGGTTGTTAATCCAAAATCCCCTTGTATTCATTTCCTTTACAGACAAAAATGGGTACCTGAGTTGCTAGTATTGATCTCACCAACCCAAATCGTGTTCTAGATGGTTCTCGAAATTTGCCGTGATTCTAACTCTAACCGATCTGACAAGCTGCCTATCACTTTTGGCAAAAGAAGAAATGAAGTGCCCTCGTTGGTATGCGAGGGGTTGAGATGGCGACGAATGTTAACTGTGGTGATGCTGGATTCAACCTGCAGTCGACATGGAAAAGAGTCGATGCACATTGTCAGTCTCTAATGTGCGCTGAGAAGGACACAGTTAGAGTTGTGGGGAGACGTCGCATTGCGAGTCGGTTTTCTTAGCGATTGTGTCTTCCAGAGTGATGTAAATTTTATGAATCATACCAGTAATCAGACAGCTGCCTGACGATCATGCTTTGGAAAAGAATATTATTCTGCGATTCTGCGATGGGTAATCAAATGAAATATAAGATTTGGTTTAAATTAAGAATAATTCTAAATGTAATGTAATAGAGCGCTGCTAATTAGTACGCTTGATATATACGGAGTAGAGTAGTAATAAACTAGATAATAAATAAATAATTAATAATAATGACATAATCAATAATTAATAATATACAACTTTTAAATAATTATAATAAATAATAATAAGTAATTAAATAATCAATGATAATGATAAATAACTAAAATAAAATAATAATGCATAGTCGACTATATTGCGCCAAATGTCACTCTGTAGAGTGTTTCTCAGGCGCATTAAGAAAAGTAACAGTATAGGTGAGAGTTAGAAATATAAACGAGTGTTGAATTAGAGTATGAGAAGCATTGACTGGATGCTATTTTGTTATGAAGACTCTAGCTTTTAAATGAATCTTGGGCAGTTGTCTCAACTTCCGATAACTTATATGGATAGATTATCCCATAGAGGGTGCCAGCATCTGGGGAAAAGCACCTTCCCCAGTGCTTTGCACATTTCGGAGCCAATAACGGATCCAGAGGTTGGATGAATCGTGAAGGTCCCCTTTCTGACAGTAAGTGGCGTTTTTACGGACAAACTCAGATCATTATAGATCCAAGCAGCAGAACCATTGGGACATTAGAAAAGAAGAAAGTAAATTGTCTCGCAGATTTCGATGTGATCCCAGGAGGTCACTCTCAAAAAATGAAAGTTACACACTTTTTATCCAAATTCACTCTAAAATTACTGCTTGCTGTAAAACTATCACTTCTTAAAGAGTGAATATTTTCACTCATTATTTTTTACGAGTGAGTAAAATTATGACACAAAGTGAGTAGTTTATGAAGTAAAAGCGATTGACAGTGGACATCACCCTCTCTCGCACTTACTATAAAGCCAGTTTATTCAATACAATTCACATTTCGTAATGTATAGATAAAAGATAAATCATCGCAGCTTAGAGCACTCATACAGTTTTACGTTCGTATCAATGACTTTTTATAATAATCCTTATGCCTTATGCTCTGCTAATCATATGTTCACTGAATGCATAATAATACTACCACTTTTAAAAATGTATCGATTCCTTTTCAGTTTATATCAACGCCAACTCGCGATTCCAGCTGTAAACGACTCAGAACAATATCTGCAAACAATACTTTTCAAAGAGCAGAGCAAACTTGAGCTTTCAACGGACCGTCCGTAACTGATGAGAACAAATACTTATTAATCAAGCATTACGCAGTCTACGTGCAGTTGATGGGCTAATGCTAGTGCATGTGCATTGGCCGTTGGTTTCTCTACTGTAAAATCTATTTGGTCTAAAGAAATGTTTGTTATCTTGACTTATACATCAACCACAACTGCCAAGACCTACTTCGCCAAGATGATTCTATATCAGTGTGTACTACATAATCATTATGCTAGTATCCACAGCACTACTCTTTATCCACTTCGGCTTTTTCTACTACCACTCATAACGGTCCGCTTGGAGACGAATTTTATTTCACTATAACACACATTTCACATAGACGCTTCAACTACAAGTTAACTCGTTCTTGTTCCTTACCAACGGGTTAAAAATTTCCGGTCCAGTCTGACTCGAAAAAGGATGCCGTTGGGGAGACACACTGGAAAACCGGGTGCCCACCGAGGTGTTAACTCTCCACTATTCCGGGTCATCCAGTTTGACCAAAATCCAAGTCAGTTTGACTCATATTTTGTCAAGCCTTGACCCGGAATTTAGTTAAACATTTTCAAGCCTATTTCTGGGGTGTGGCCACAACAGGGATTCCTTTCTCGGCGAGGTCAGTTCTGACGCCGGAGATTTTGTTAAATGAGTGTACCGTGTACTATAGTATAATATAAGTGGCGACCGTTAGAGAGTATCAGTTTCACATATCCAAATGCTTGGTTAAAACTGAAACACGTTTTCATGAAACCCGACGTCCAAACGTATGTGCGATGAAACGCACAGCCAGCGTAGTAAAATCTGATGCCTTGCGTTATTGGAATCGGCAAACAAATTCGTTCTGGAATCGCGGGTTGCACACTTTCGATAACGAACGATGTTTATACTTTCGCATCGCCACTGTATCAGCAAGCAGCAGCAGCACAACAGCAGCAGTAGGAGTAACTATAGTATGAGTACAAGTAAAGTATTGTAGATAGTTAGTTAGTAGTTAGTATGTAGATAGTAGTAGTAAGTAGTAGTATAGTAGTAGTAGTAGTTGTGGATAGAAAGTAGTAGTAAGTAGTATAATAGTAAAGTTAAGTAGTTAGTTAAGCAAAAGTAGTTAGGTGAAAGTAGTAAGTCACCAGTAGTATAGTCAGTAGTAAGATAAAAAAGTAAATGTCCCACGTAGCAAGTATACAGATCACATTAAATCTAAAGTAATTTCTAACCCATGGGCTGCACACTACTGCCTATCTAGCTGCTAATTCACTTTATCAGGTTCTGAGTTTTGTTAGAATGAAAAACATCCCCCCCCCTCACTCGGTCTGGTCCAACAGCACCGTTTATGTACGATTCTACATCACTTTGACGTCAGCGATGGATTTCATAATCAAAATGTGAATAGACTACATGGAACAGAGATACACAAGCGATGTAGCAAAAATTAATTCAATACAGTAAGTTATATTGTACGTTGTTATTGAATATTCAAAGTACAAATTTACTCCTGACGTACTATATTTGGAACGTGACTGTCGGAAGCGGTCTGATGTACACTTCTTGCTCAATTATTTCCATTTGCCTACGAGGTGTAGACATAGTTGTAAAAAAAAAGTGGGCCGATGATACCATGTCGAGCACAACAACTTGTTCTCTTGGTAAAGATAATGAAGACTAACATAAGTAATGATACACATTGGTGTTTGAGTGTCATTAGCGTTAGTTGCTGTTGTTAGGAGGATCTGACATGGAGAATATGAAAATGGGGTTATCTGGAAAAAAACTAGAAGTTTCAAAGCATCATAACTTTCTCACCATCGCAAAGCGTTCGGCTGTGCAAGTGTTGATATACAGTGTAATCACAGTTGTTGTAACATTGTGCTTACCGAAGAAGGGATTTCATCAACAGTCCCATCAAACTTGTTTAAACGCACTGGGGTGACGTCTGCTGTCCAACTACCAATTACTTTTACTAATTTGCTAGAAGGAAATTAAACCGTTCGGCTCCGCATGGGGGGCCTTTTTTTTCAGAGCTGTAGAATGTTTCAACATATATAGTGCACCTTTATATTACTATAGAAATTTATGTAGCCATTGGAGTAAACTTTTTGCTTGTCTCGACATCTATGTGTATGTTATAGTTACGTAGTAATTCGTCTCAGGCGTCATGTTGGGAGGATACAATAGTCTTCTATTCACTGCATGTTATGTTACCACGTTAATGCAGCAGGGATGTACAGTAATGAAGCGGAGTAGCTTGCTTCTCACATAATGGTGTATTCGGTTATACGGCCTCTCAGTAATGTTATTCAACGGCATTGGAAACAGCTTTTTCTACATAATGTCTGGGCATTGTTGTGTACTTATATGTTCCTGTTATATATGGAGTAGTGTGGGAGTATGTGCTGATTAGATCAGAAAGACAAGCTTGCTGTGCTACCGGTGCGACAGTGTACGCTATAGCTCTGGGGGATCGCCCCGCGCCCCCCGCGCCGCGCCGGCCCGCGTTGGTTACGCGACCCCCGCCGTCCGCCGGTGGCGGCCGCCCCCGCCGCGCTGTGAGGTGTGAGGCCCGCTGCGCGACTCCCGCCCGCGCCCGGTCCCGCTCGCGCGGGTAAGGCGCTCGCGCGCCCGCGGGCCTCGCCCCCCGCGCCCCCCGTGCCGCCGCGCCCCCTACGCCCGCCCGCCCGGCCGCCCTCCCCGGATACCGCCGGTGCCCCCGCCCCACGCCTCATATACAGAAGCAAATGGGCCACAACCGATAAATTGACATTTTTGGTGGTGTTGACGTCAAATTTTTAGAGTGACTTGATCCCCTTTCTCTCTTCCCTTTCTTCCCTTTCACCTTACTGTCATTTTGTGAAGACATCTACCTTTGTTTCATTTTGTCATACCATTATCTCAATTATACAATTCTTATTCACAATTTTACTGATATCAATACAACCCTGTAATCACAAGTTTTACTTTTGATTAGGTTCTGAACTACTGTTTATAAGAATATTATTTTTCAAACATGAATTGTATTATTTTGTATACGTAGAAAATGAACAACGTAGAAATAAATGTGTATTACCTAATGTTTCTTCCTCACGTTTAATAATGTTTATTTGTTCATGAATGTATATGTATTGTTTCACTTGAATTACTTGATTCACCAAGGTGAAAACAAAAATTCAAATCATCATATCATAAAGTTTAAAGGGTACTCGCTTCCGGTGTGGATTTGGAGGCATCGCTTTTTGTTTTTGGCCTTCAGCTAACTTTCCCCCACTATTTCGTCATTTGGCCCCTCCTTTTCGATTTAACTAATATATCTCCACCATTTACATTGTTCTTCTCTGTGGGTGGGGCACGTTCCCCTTTCCTCGTGAATCTACCAGTGTCTCAACTTCCCTGCATGTTCTGGAGATCTTTCTTTACTGGTTTTATTCTACTTATTCAGGCGAATAGGGATACGTTACCGTGGACTTGGACTTCTATCCAGCTGTCCTCTCATTTATGCTGCCACTTGTAACTGGTATATTAATCATGAACCAAGTGAGTCTTTTCATGAGTGGCCTGTATGAGGCCACATCATTTGGGGGTGGGAGTGGTGGAAGAGGCTGTCGAAACGAAGAATATGATTCACAAATTTATCATATAAGCTCTTGGACCATAATTCAAATCTTCCATTGGAGGGGGGGGGTTGTCAAGCGCTCCACAACCAAAGCCCCTATTCTGACGCCGTGAGAGTTTTAAAGGAATACTAGTCCAAAGTTTACAACAGGGGTGGGGAGCGTTGCGTGGAGTTTTGTGACTTTCTGTACCACATGTTGTATATTACTGATTTACCAATATGTTTCAAATGACGCTAACTTTGTTAGATTTTAAGAATGAATCATGTCAAAAGATTGGCGCAGCTCGTGTCATATAAGAACATTTGTTTTGGGGCCAATTTGTTAATAACTTAGACCTTCAATAATTATTGTGACTAAGAGTTACATTGCCAGATTAAACCCGAAAACTGGATTCCTGGAAGCAACGCGGTAGCGTTCCTTATCGATTTTGATTATGAATTTTTTTTGAAAACAGGTCCGTTAAAAACGCCCTTTTCTGGTACACCTGGGGTTCGAAATTTAGCAAAATAGTGCCTTTCAAATATCAAATATACCAGTGCGTCCCCAGAAAAAGGAACCGAATTGATGAAGGATATTTTATATCTTTAATAAAAACATGAAAAAAAAATCGTACATGGTTGGATAAGCCCATATTTTCTCTCTTTAAATTTGCATAATCGGTCTCTGGAGATTCGCCATTTCACGCGCATGGCTTGAACAAAGACAATAAAAGTTATTTCACATTTTCAAACACCCCCTTTTGACGAAAAAAAGGGGGATATCGTGAAAAAAAGGGGGTGATTACGGTGGAAAAGGGGGTGTTTCGGGGTGTTAACACCCCCCTTTGGCAAAAGGGGGGTGTTTGAACACCCCAAACACCCCCCTGCGTACGCGTATGTGTGCACAAGTATTCAATCCTTAGCATGCTCAGAGAAGAGGTAATATCAATTCGGTGACAACTTGAGAAAGACAAAATGAAGCAATGATTCAGATACAATCGACCCCCACCCCCTAAAAAAGAAGAAAACATTTTTTTTTGTCAATTCACAGTTGCAAACATGACATTTTCTTCTTTTTAGGGGGTATATGTGAATCATTGCTTAATTTTTGTCTTTTTTCACAAAATTGATATTACCTCTTCTCTGAGCATGCTGAGGATTGAATACTTGTGCACATCAGTTAAGAGCTTCTGCAACACCCGTCTATGAGTCATTAAACATTGACTATAAGAACGCAATTCTGTGCAGTTTTGGCCGATTGCGCAAAAGCGGGTGGTGCTCACTCATGAGTGAAATACTTTCAATACCAACAGTGTCATCAGAGAGCTTAGGTCCAAGGTAAAATATTCATATCAAAAACTAATCTCAAAATCACGAAAAAAAAATAATATTTTTTTTTCTAAGTGTCTACTTTTTTTGATACACACTGTATACTGTCCCATATACGCCTTTGCATTGGATATATGCACGATGTACATTTGAGACACAGTATCACATTACCATAGCAACGGGCAGAACCTACAGATGAACAGGCTACCGGCCTAACGATGACATCGCATTCTGTTATGTTGTTTTCATCTGTGAAATGAACAACGATAATAGAAAAACAAAAGATGAGACAAGAAAATCAAAATAGGTCTTTCTATACCAGTACGTTAGCCTAATTACATAGTCCAATGAATGTAATTCGCTTGTCGCGAAATAATAGACCACTTCGGTTTTGTATTTAAATTTATGAATATTTTTTTTCTTTTGTAGCCTATAGAGATGAGCTACCCTCCTTGCCAAAAATATTGCTTTCTTTTTCGCTTGGGTCGTAGGTCTTCTTTCTGGGACATTTAGAGTAACATATTGTCATTTTTGATCTTAGTTGGGGATCTTTCCAAACCATCAAAACCGTTTCTCGGGAAATTTGAAAATCGAATTAATCTCAGGGTAAATTAAACGACCCAAACCTTAATATAGGGTAGCAAGAAAGAAAGCTAAATTTAATTGTTCTAGCCCCTCTGCCTTAAGTGCGCTGCATTGTGATAACTCTCTGCCCTTGCTAGAAGAAAGCTGGAGAAGGAATATTCATTGGACTTAATTATATAGAAATACCTTCATCTCAAAATGCTTGGTTATAGCGTATGTCCTGCCAATACTTTGGCACAAAGGAGGATACGTCTTTCTTATGTGACCAATGTATAGGCGTTACGAGCTTAGGTGTGTTTTAGGGTGTTAAATGCCTCTTTTACTGGAATACCCCTTTTTTCATGGAAACACCACGTTTTTTCCTGCAAAATACCCGTTTTTGGCCGTGAAACAATTCTCTCTCTTTCTTGATTTTATACTTTTTGGCCTTTTTGCTTCGCTGTTTGCCGTCAGCGACTGATTTGGCTTGTGACAAAAAAGCTTATGTTTTTTGTTGGTTGTTGTGAGTGTATTTGTTTTGGTTTTTAGCTATGCCTTCTCGTTTTGCTCGTTTGGGATCGTGTCCGGCGCTGTATGGACTTGATTGGGCTTACGGCGATAAACACCCCTGTGAAAAATCTTGTGTACGCCTATTTGTCTATGGGATACCATTGCTGTAATAAAAATGCAAACTTGGATACATAAGGTGTGCTATGTCCGCAACTTTGGCATAAATTTTCATATAATTTACGCGCAGCAGTTTAATTGCTATATCTTACATGCCTAATGAATTATATACTGATATGAGTTAATAGTTAGATAATCTTAGCTTTTGCAGTACGTTTTGATACATTTGGAATACATTTTCTCCGCATTGTTTAGAATCGTCTAGGTATCATATCGCGAATCATCAAATACAGTGAATACAATAAAGTTGGGACCGCTATTTTTGGCTACCCAACTATTCAGTCTTTCAAAGTATTTGAAAAATGTTTTTGTTTTTTTTATACCGGGTGTGGATTTTGCCTAAGGAACGAAAAAATACCAATACACAGGACTGCAGATTACGGGAAGAAGTTGATAACAGATAAATATTGTTTACTCAGATTATTTTCGTGATGCATAAATATTACCATAACCAGGATTAATTTATGGCATCGTGAAACCGACCTAAGTTTATGTGTTGTGATTTTAAGACGCTCATACTAGAATGTCTGTTAGTATAATTTATGGAATTTGATCTGGACCTGCAAATATGTTTGACTGCCGACAAGAATGAACACACGCAGGACACTAGAAACTTATATAGGCTCGTTGATAATACTAGAACAGATTCATATACAGATAAATGTTCCTGTAACAGTATCAGAGTCTCCATAACGACGGTAGTCGGAGACGGCGGGCAGGGTTACGACCCCCCTTATATATTTCTCAAATCCCATTTTTTTCTTCTGATATTTAGATTTTGATAATAGGGAAAACTTTGATAAGTTACATGAGAGTGTTTGCCCCTGTGCCCCGGAAAAAAAAATATCTGCTTTTCCAGGCAGTATTGTTCGTCTGCACTGGATGAAATATATAATTTGCACTGGTGGTCAAACCTTTTATATGAATTACCGCACCCTTTCTAATGATGTAGTGAAATTATTGGTAATCGTTTGTGCTCCATAGTGATTTCGAAACCGTATGTTTAAAATGACTAATAGAAAGCTTACATACTAGTGCTTCTTAAAACATCAAGTAAAAGGCTCAAAATTTCTTCACCAGGGCCTAGCTGCATGTCATTAAACTTTGTCGAGGAGATTTGGTTAGATTTTGATTCATGTAGTATCGATTTTACATAATGAAATTCAATGTAAGTTCTCGCTCACGCTCTTGCGAGTAACACGATGCCTATTGTATTTCTTTCTGTAAACTGCAGGATTTATATCGATGAGTTTATTATAGGAATCTACTTCAGGCGAACGAAATACGCAAGGGTTCAGCTAAACACAATTGAAAAGTATACAACAAAAAATACCTCGTGAAATGAATTTTAAGGGGGCTCTTCTTGATTCCTAGGTTTGAGAAACCGCTTGCCCAAGTAATCATACAATTCACCCAAATGATTTTATTCATTGTAATAGGGCTTTAGCCCATAACAAATTCGCAATTTTTCAAATATTTATATTACTGTACATGTAAATGCTTGTTTTAATTTCCCCTCTTAAATCCAATGATATAAAACAAATATCTTCTCGCTCAATTTTTTGCTGATTGAGAGTATGGTCTAACAAGATATCTTTCCAATACTGAAAATAAAATTATTCTATGCATTGCTAACGTACTTGGAAGTCGTTCTTACAATTCACATAGCCCTACTCGACAAATTTAATAGGATTGGTGAGTAAGTGGGTAATTTTTATCTGTATTATCCAAAACGGCTGAATATATAGATGTAGTTCTGATTCTGACCAGGGAAACCCAGATGCCGAAAATGACCATCCGACGTCCAGTGGATGTCAAGATTACTTCCACACAGCCGTATGGTATACTCCCACGTGATATAAATGTCTCTAGGTATATTCAATCGGCGACCCACTCTTAGTGGCGTAGGAACCATCCAGCGAGTCGCAACTTCTTAAAGATTAAACAAAAAACAGAACCAGTAAACAACGAGAGAAGTTAGAGTGCTTCATAACATTTATGGAATAGAAGCAATTGGCTAATGGATACTGATTATACTAGAATATTTGACCTTCGGATACAGGGTGTATATAACATTCTTTGACCGTCATCGGAGATTAATATTTTCCCAAGCGGGAAAATTGACGGTACAGATCAATGAGGTAAAAGGTATGTCTACGCTTATAGTGGGTGATTTCAAGTTCCAACACCGAGATCAGATCATTTTAGCAGACGATACCGATTTCATTATCGATTGCACAACACGAAGTGACGTCACGCGCGTCTCATGGTGTTGGCTGAAAGTTATGCCGATGGCCCCCAAAATGGACAAATGCTACAAAAATGACACCAAATCAATACTGCCTGCCAATAAAATTGTATGAATCTGAAAGACAAGTTACTTTTCTATATTTCCATATGGAAGGTAAATATCAATTTGACTAATTATGTCAATTTTTAAGGGGGAAAGGTACTTTCAGCGGTTTGCGTCCCCGTTTGCGTCGCACAGGGAAGCTTTCTCCATAGCCAATACACCACTAAACTATAACCACATAGAAATATCTACATGTATAGTTCAGTGCAACACAAACACACGCATGGAAGAGGGCGACAGACATTCGAAAAATATATTCATTTGACCAGTTAGTAAAATATAACCATCTAGTAAAATATAACATTTACGATCCTCGCAAACCGTATCATGTGACGAGCTGTGGACCAATCTCATCTTCGTGACTGTATAAGCCATCTAATATTAATAATTGCACTTGGACACCCATGAATGGAACCGTGGCAGCAGTAAGGGGGGCCGGGGAAGTTGCAAAAAAAAATTCACTTTTTTTTTAGATTTTGACGTAGTTTGATCAGTAAATGAG